>CAJPVJ010000024.1:0-63609 GCA_905397405.1 Oppiella nova
TTGATCTCCTCATCAGCACTGATCCCAGTCTGCACTCTGTTCTCAATAACGATCGATTCAAATGCATGGCTAATGACATGTGCCTTCAAACCTCATACACTCAGTCAATATATACAAAGTGTGTGTTAATATAAGTAATAATATGTCACTTGAATATTATCTCCATAAGAATACATTACCGCAAGTAAACTCTAGTAGAATATTATGAAATATTCTTATTATAAATTCTTTTACTAAAACATTCTTCAATTATTGTTAGCATCAAAGACAATAATATTATTTCAATTGATAATATTAGTGCTAATAGAAATATATTTATTCTTTATTAGATTCTTATAAACAAATTCTTGAAATATACTGTATCTCTGTCCAACACTACATTTAAATTTTGAGATTGTTATATTTTAGTCAAATATTAATATAATATTAATAGTGTTGAGCGCAGGGCTTATGTAGATATTGTTTGTGTTGATAATTAAACACGAAACATGTGAGCGCCGTATTAGGAACGGGTGGTCAACCCGAGTAACTCGAGCGTGATATCANTTTAGTCAAATATTAATATAATATTAATAGTGTTGAGCGCAGGGCTTATGTAGATATTGTTTGTGTTGATAATTAAACACGAAACATGTGAGCGCCGTATTAGGAACGGGTGGTCAACCCGAGTAACTCGAGCGTGATATCAGTCATATTAAGCTTCTTCATAACGATTGGGAACAGTTAGAAAACTATGGCAGTGAACAGCACTTAACCAATTGATCTTTCCATCACAACTACAAACATCTTTTAATATCATATTATCTGCACTCCTCTACACCCATACACTCCAACAGACTCTGATATTTCAGGCCTAATGCACACCTAATGCACTCAAATCTTCACTACAATATTACGGCACTGATACTTATAATGAAACAAATATTTTTTCAAAGTTTGTCAAAAGTACTTGGCTTTTAATATAATATACTGTGCTCTTGACTTTATCTCAATTATTTCATTCAATTAGTAGTAGAAAATTCTTGAATAAAAGGAAAAGTCTTATTTACAAGAGAAAAAGATTGCATTCATTCCTTACAGTTTGTGTTATTTTTTGCACTTTTCAAGTAATCGCATTATTTTTGAGCTGAACTTTAATAGACGTCTAGTTTGATAGTTCATTTTATCATAATTTAAAAGTAATTCAAATCAATTTATTCATTTATTGTTGTTTGACATTTATTTTAAAATATATATCTATAGAAACTTACATTTGATTAGCAATACAATTATTCCTACAATGAGTTTACAAATTTAGATTATTATATGACTGAATATTACCTGTTTACTGGTATAAGTCTGTATAATTCCAATGTAAAACTTGGTAAGTAATCTACAACTCACTGGATTAATAATTACTGACGTGTTTAGATTTTGCAAATAATTTCACAATCGTATAATGTTATATATCAATGTTAATTAGAAATTTTTACTTCAAATTAATATACAATGTATATTATACATAAGTAAATTGTCAATAACTATAAATGTTAATTTACTAGTAAATTACAATACACAAAGTGTTTGTTGATTTATAATATTGATTTTGTTTTGATAACATATGTTTGCATTTATATTAAAATGTCTGTGAATAATAATTCCTTTAAATAATTGATATGAAAAAGTTAGAATTTTTTCATTTATTACTTTTATGACATATAACTCAATATGAATATCAACGATACGCCCAATTGTGACTTGTGATTGACAGTCGGTGTAATCTATAGCCTATATATTTCGGTGTTGTATAGCATGGGTCGGTGCACTCACACCACAAATTCGCTACTTTTCTCATTAATCGATACCAACTATTGATGGATTAGGTTTAGAGTTGAAGTCTGTATAGAAATGCTGACTTCGGGCTCACAATTCAAATACACTATTCGTATCCATCACTTGTTTTATGCATCTATAGATTGTGTAAATTATTTAAATACACTTGAAAATGAATGTATAAAATATTTTATTTCAATTTGGAATTCAATTTCAAATCAATTAATGATGTATTGAAAGCCAATTACATAACTGTTACTTTCAATGAATAGATTGCTTTTATATCTCTAATTTATAAGAGTTTTTATATTAATATTGAGTTTTTATCTTAATATTATGAGTACTCATAAGACTTGTCAGAATTTGTTATTTATTAGAGTATTAGGAATTGGTATTTTATTTTTATTCAAAACATGAAGTAATAATAAAATAAAGAAATTGAACTAAATTCAATGTTATACTGTATTGTACAGAATCATGTATATATTTTATTTACAATATCTAGTACAGATATTTATATTACCGTGTTGTTTGTTTTATTTGCTTAAAAACATTTTAACAGAATAATTTATCACATTTTCTTGATTCACAACAATTTTATTATAATTATAACATTGAATTTTGTCAAGATATTTTTAATGAATAGATTATGTATAATAAAAGATTTAAATTGAAATAACGATTTAATGAAATATTTACAATTTCATACAGTTATTTTATTTGACAGTATTTGTGTGGCTTTATAATGATTTCTGTTTAAGTAACTGTTGAACAAATAATTTAGATTACATTTTAAAATTGTAATATTAATATTAATCATATTTGCCATGGGAAGTTTGTTAACCCCTAATACACGTTATATTGTGATTTTGTGTACTTTTGATGGATTGGTTACGTTTGTTGAGTTAATATAGTGTAGAAGACTTTGTTGAAAGCAATAAGAGGTGATAACTATAACTAATGAAAAATTCTCTCTTAAGGTCACATTAGATGAGACATAAGCTTAGAATAGATTAAAGCAATGCTTTTATAGCGAATCTCTATTCTTCTGGAGTCATCGTTATATAACTTTTGACTTTTGGCTGCTTTTTATAGTTGAAGTCATCGGAGCGTATACTTTGCTTCCCATTAACCTGTCGGGTGTAATGATCCAGTGATAGTCACTATTTATATAGTATTGTCCCGTATTATGAGGTCTCAACCGAACATATAATACGAATTACCGCTTTTGAGCAGACATTTCACACACTCTCACAGAAATTGACTTTATTTTTACAATATTTCGGATAAACCACTCATCACTTCATACACTATTGTATGCAAGTATGAGATATATTGGGTTTATATTTTCAAACGACAGTCAATATTCTTATAACAGTATTTCTCAAACTATACTAGATTATTTTTGTATTATAATAAATTGCAATCAATTAAGAGTATTATCGATAATAATGCAAAATAATAATTAGCTACTGTATTTACTATATTAGTACCGGTATATAAAAATATTTAAGTGAATGCATTTGTTTATTATATAACTTATAAAATATGATAATGATTTACAAATATCCAACGATTTAAATAAATGAACAAAACATGAATATTGTGGATGGTATAGAAAATTGAGTGATAGTTGTGTTAATATTCTTATTGAATGCAACCTTTTAAGTGACTCTTAAGCCATAAATGCAAAACATATTCTACACTGAGTTAGTGCTGCAAAACAAGGCACTGTCAGATCGATTTGACTTTTACTCTACAGATGCTTTATCTCATCATTTCATGTCGTGAATAATATACTCCACAACTCCAATGCACTGCCATTTTTTGGCCTTTCCTTTCACTTCCTTTCATTTAACTCTGCACTCGGTTTTCATAATTCTATTAATATTTGTATTCAATTCTGGTTAAATGTTTCAAATATTTTTGATATAAAACATTTGGTATTAGTATGTTACATATTACTGACAATTATCCTTTGTGTTTTATTATGGTTATATGTTTTTAATACAATCCATTTATTATTATTATAAAGTTGTAAATATAATTTTTAATATTTTATTACAATAGTAATTGCAATTGAGATTAAACTTATTATATTTAAAATTTAACTTTTAAAAACAAAGATTTTCTCATTAGTTTGGTTTAATTCATTAGTTAAATTCAGTTCTGATTTGAGAAAATTGTGTTATTTTTCGAAAACCACATATAAATTATGGAAAGTATATATTTGTTAGTAATATGTAAGTGTTAGTAGAAACCCAATGCTTACCATCCATCACATATCGGTGTTCACTGCAATCAAATATATCATCTTTTTTGCGCCAATACATACCACTAATAGTGGCTCTCTCTCTCTCTCTCTCTCTCTTCTCATACTCTCTCTATTCCTCAGACTTTTATAATGAAAACACAGAACTTACTCTCTCTCTCTCTCTCTCTCTCTCTCTCTCTCTCCCTTTCATTGGAGGTTCCGTTCATCCATTGCAGTATTGCTAACATTTTTAGCATATCTATCGTTATATTTTCAAATATTGCTCAGACATAGACATAGTTGAGAGCAGTGTTGTGGTTATGATGCGAGCCCTCTGCCAGTCCTCCCTCTCCCCACAATCGGGGGTTTCTCTCATCGCAAGCATTTAAAGTTAAATATTAGGCCCGGAGTTGAGGGTTATTCGGTTCACTCGCATAAAGCTAGTGAGGACTATATGCACAGCTGCGAGCGCTGTAAGCGCCGGCACCCAACATATTTGAGCACAAAATATGTACTCCAAGTCTAATATTTTTGAGTTTAACACTGTATTACTGGAACTGTTAGGTCGACAGTGAGCTCAACAAAGGCACCAAAATATGGTCGATCGCACGGAACACAGTCTCTAAATTGTGGACTTTATTTATAAATAATTGAAGTATCGGTCGATTGCTGTCTGTGTGGCCCTCCGACTGAGATGTTATACAATTTTTTTTATATCTGACTTTATGTTCAAAAAGCTAAGCCAATCTACACTGGATTTGATTGAATACATGTTAGCATTAGTTGGTTGGTTAGCACACATACCATACCCTCTACTCTATTATACAATAAGTTCTGTGTTTTCATTATAAAAGTCTGAGGAATAGAGAGAGTATGAGAAGAGAAGTTGTTTTTATTCATCAGAGACTCCCATTCGTGATAATACTGTCGACTTTGTTGACGTTTAAACTGCTTTTGCGTGATATTAAGATAAAACACTGAACCTAACACTAACACTAAGACATGTTTTCTCATATTGTGGCCTAAATCACAGCTCATATCACATATCGTTTGCAATTATTATTATAATTCCAGTGGATGTCATTCATTTTGAACTTGATATTCAAATTAAATATTTTTGCAAAAATACTAGTTTTGTTGTAGACAATTAATAAAAACATAAGTTAGACAATATTCATATAAACATTACGTATGAATCTCATTCCAAATCATATCTGAAAAGTAAATCAATTCTACAACATATTCCCAAAAGTGATAAAATACAGAATTCAATGAATTTTCCATTTCTATTCAATTGAATGCTTTTTTGTTGTTTAGCTCATGTATTGAAAAACAGTTAGATTAATGGAAAGTACTTTTATTGGGAAAATCTATTCCATATAAGACTTAATCGGCTCTCTCTCTCTCTCTCTCTCTCGCAATCCCTCACTATACTCTCAATTGTATAACGAATTAATGTTAACGTTATTGAAGAGTACTTTCGGTCTTTACGCTAAAATGCGAGAATACAAGCAATAGTTTTGATGGGACGACCACTAATAAGATTAAAAGCCTCCGACAATACACTACTGTAGCCCTAACTTACAGTTAATGGCATAGTTTTGCACTCTTTTTACATTATAGACTGCACTTCTGTTATCCACTCATTCATTGGATTGCTTTTTGACAATTCTGTCCAATAATTAAATAGATAACTGCTTTACCATTTAGATTTGACTGCTTTAGATTATAGTTATTATGAAAGCTTATCAATAATTTGTTAATTGATCAGTACTTAAACAGCTACGATTGCCTTGTATTGAGTGAAAATGGATAGAATATAGTGAATATGAAAATATAAGACTTATTGATGTGTTGACTAATGTGTTGATAATTACAGACGCGTGCGGACTGTCAGATATGGCACATATCGAGAGCCTTCAGGAGAAGAGTCAGTGCGCTCTTGAAGAGTACTGTCGGACACAATATCCTAACCAACCGACAAGATTTGGTAAATTACTGCTGCGGTTGCCGTCGCTGAGGACAGTTAGCTCGCAAGTGATCGAGCAGTTGTTTTTTGTGCGATTGGTAGGGAAGACACCGATAGAGACGTTAATTAGGGATATGTTGCTGAGCGGAAGTTCATTTAATTGGCCGTATATGCCATTACAATGAGAATTACTGTATATTAAACCATTAGATAATATGCCGTAAATGAAGACAAGCTTCCAATTAAGCATTTTTTAAGACCAGTTTTATGTCAGTTTTGTGGTCCTATGTGTTGGTGAATGTAATCACAAAATCCGGTGCTATTATGTAATGAATTATACAATCATTTGTGTTATTGATATCAAACTGAACAGAGTCA
This sequence comes from Oppiella nova, assembly GCA_905397405.1. NCBI lineage: Eukaryota > Metazoa > Arthropoda > Arachnida > Sarcoptiformes > Oppiidae > Oppiella > Oppiella nova. The sequence goes on from CAJPVJ010000024.1 coordinate 6,414, forward strand.
TAATAGAGAAAGTTTGAATGGATTAATGAATGGCTCAATGCATAACTCAATACATGAAATTAGGGGCAATAAATGATGATTAAAGCAATTGTGCCGTTAATTGTGGCAATAATTATATGAAATAAATATGTTTATTACAAAATTTATAACTAATTAATAACGCTATAATATAATACAGTATAATATACTATATATACAATAAATATAGGATTTTAGAAATACGAATCCATTCAATAACTCATTGAAAGACAATTCAACAAAAGAGAACTGAATTGAATTATAAATCAAATTATAATTTCTTTTCGTTAATCAAATGAAAAGAGTGGTCCAAATAAAAAGTCAATAAAACTTCAAACTATTCCTTTCGAAACAAATCATTGAATGTAATTTCATTTTTAGTTATCATTTGTACAAAATATTTAATTCATTATTCAATTGATTCAACAGAATGTCTCTCTATTCTCACTCTCACTCTCTTGTAAATTGTGATTATATTGTAATAATTAGATCATTAAATATAATGTTTTAATTGTAAATTTAATGCCATAACAAAAACAGATGCCATAAACAGATCTGATTCATATATCATGGCAGCAGACAATTACAAAATCCGATTCTATACCTAATTGTAATTATAATAATTGACTTCACAATAATTAATGAACACAAATTGTAAAGTATACGATAATAAAAAAAAGTTATTTTAAGCATTCGAGTGTTCACTTTATTTATAAATAAACCATTATTACAAATCATATTTTAATAACTTTAACTTAATAAAATTATGAATTTAAAATATTTAGTTAATATAATATTTGAACAAAGTGACTTATAATAGAAATATTAACATTACATATTTCTAATGGATTCTAACATTTTTTATAAACTTTCTTTTATAGCAAAAGTTCAAAAGAATTTGTTAAACATATTAAAAGGTTAAGAATTTTATTGAATAAAAACATCGTTTAAGTGGTATTTGTTATGAAAGGAAAGCTCCAGTAGTGTTGTACAGGTTATAACCCGGGGTGCAAAGGTTAGGCTTTATTTTAACATCATATCAGGAATCGGTGGTAAAGCCTTACTTTATGGATGTGTCACGACCGACAAACTGCGCCCAACCACGATCTCAATTAGCCCCCGGGACACACACTACAGGTGCACTCGAGTCGGTCACCACTCCATACACTACAAGCACTGTAAGCAATGCCACAGTACAACCACTTTTTCAAACATTTTTCGTTTAGCAGTTTCATTTTTTAAAAATTCATCGAAAATATCAATATTTTACAATCTTTTTGAATGTCAAATTAATATTTAATTAAAATTTTATCTCTATTTTTAATTATATAGAATTCATTTGATATATTCATAATATTTTTATATAAACCTCAAGAATTGAATGAAAGGAAACAAAGAAATAAGTAATTCATGATTGAAACTCAGACAAAGTGGTGGAAAATATGTAAAATGCATTGAAATCTGAGCGCAAATGTGTTGAATGAAACAAAAGGCAAATGTATTGAATGAGTGGATGTGTGGATGCGATGCAATGGGAAGATGGCATTAGGGCTACAAATATATTATATATACCATTAGAGAGTGGTTTTGTCGTTCACTTAATCGCAAAAGTGAATCAGTCGTCACTTCTCAATAAATCACATCCAGTTGTCTCTTGTTTTGTATTTGTGATCCCTTCCCCTTCGCTCATAGTCTTTATGTCACAGATAAAAGATATGCCAATTGAGTCATATTTTCTCTATTATTTGTCTGCTTTTCAAATGTCAAGCTTTCTTTCAATTCTTAATTTTTAGCCTAAAATATATTAATGATTAAAATATTCAATCAAATATAATAATAATCTTAAATATTCGTTATAATCAGATAACAGCAAATGATTTCTACTCAAGAATCGTATAAATTACAGAATTGTATGCATTTGCTATGAATTTGTCCTCAAATTGATAATACCATTAAAAATGAGTAAATGAGATGTCATTGAAAGCATTGTTTGGGTCGATGTGAGAGCAAACGGTATGAAAGAGTCGACTGAAGGAGAGATTGACATCCGGTTCGTGCGAAACCGGAAACGTAATGCTGTGCCGAGTATTTCCTAAATTGTATGGACGGCTAATTTGAAGAGCATTTCGTTTCATTGGTTTCTTCTTTTGGCACAAATATATCATAAGTTTGGGGTCAGAGTTGGCACACATTGGATGGCATTGGCTCGCAATGAAAGCACCGAAGAATAAGTGTTTGTCTGTCTATAAGCAGACATCATATGTGTTGGTGTGAAGTGTAAGTGTTGGCTAACCCGTCGCCCAAAGGTTACAGACCTCCAGTTTAATCTCATAGCGCAGGGACTCCTTTGGGCATAAAATTTATTTCTTTTTTGGTCACAAAAGCATTACACAGTATTGAATTGCCGGCTCCTATTGTGTCGGACCACTACTCAAATGCCTTCCCTTATAGTAATCGTTGTTATGCAGTCTATAGTCAAACACATGGTTGAGCCCATAGCCAGTGTATTGCATTACAAACTTTCCAAAAATGTTCACCGAATCAAAGAATGAGGCCTTCGATTGTGTACTGAAAGCCTGATTCAAGCGAATCCACAGAATGCCAACTCATCTCATATCATATCAATGATGGCCTACCCATCAGCTCAATGTTCACACAAATTCTATGAAACCCTTAATAATGGACACACCATAAGCCATAAGCCAAGGGCGCTATAAACACATCCCATACATCCCATTACAACCTTATATTACATCAACTCTTCCTTCTATTCAATACTCATATCAAATGGTTTTTTTTGTTAAATCACTTCAAATAATATACTTTTTTTAAGTTCTGCAGTAAATGTTGTACACAATTCAATAAATATTAATTTGTAGTGTAATTTTAAATGTTATTAAACACAAATGTAAAACTTTTATTAAATTAAAATCTTAAGGAACTAGTCTTACAGATATCATTAATAAAAGAATATTTTGTCTGTAGAATTACTGCATACCATAACTTAATTTTGAGAATCAACTAGAACCAGGACAAATAAAGTTTTGTATAAATTTATTTGTAAATATTTGTAAATTAATTTTGACAATATACTCAAATCACTTGAATTGGAATAGAAATTGAATGAAGTATTTAATAGAATAATGTGTGAAACCTGTACTGAAAATATTCATTAATGCAATGTTTGAGTTCTTGGTGTTTGATATTTATTTGAATAAAATATAACTCAGATTCTGTTCATAAGTTCATTATCTTATTATAATATAATATTTGATTTGTGGTAATGTATTGACACATCTTTCATGTCATGACATCTCTTCAACTTCTATTCAAAAGCAATGATTTTATCAAATATTATATTTGAAAGAATTGTAAAAAGCGTTCAGTCATTACAATAGTGCAATGTTTAGTGGTTTGTGTGTTAGGGCTGTGAAAGCACTGGTAGTGCAAACACGAAATTTCATTTCAATGCAATTGTATTATGAGATTCTGGAGAACATGTTATGACTTATAATATTTGAAGAGCAAAGAGAAGTGAAAAGTAACCCAATTATCAATTCATGGATCGACTAAACCCTCGCTCTATGAGAAGTCGTCAAGACTTGAGTGTCAGTCAAAGCGTCAGCAAAGAATGACTTTTTATTAACTCAAAGACCAGTTGTTTGCAAATCACATACACATAGAGTACATGCCTTGCGTTAGGTGTTGACCACTAAAGCCATTATAACCAGTGGTGTCTGTTAGTGCTATAAACTTGTTATATAATACACCCAATTCCCCCCTACGAAACCAAATACCCTGTGCTCTCAGTGCTCCCACAGGCATATCGTGTTACAAACCAAACGGACAATTGACAGTTAGGGCAGACGTGCCGGTGCTCTACAGCCACATACGAGACAACATTTGCCACATTTAGACATATTCTATAGTTATATAACTCAGTTATATTGCATTGTATTGTATTGTGTGTATCATCTCTAACACCACAACCGCCACAAACATCACTCTCCAGAGCAACAACTCTACCGCTCGAGTACTCGACTCTCAGTCTTAGACTTATATCAAACAAATATCGATCCCTTTATGTGGCGAACAAACTATTGAAGTAAACTTGTGTTCGTTGTAGTGGTTGTAGTACTTCGGGTGTTATTACTGGTCTTATAATGTGATTATTTGATCGATGATAAGTAGTTTTGCATTTCATGAAAATACATTCATTTATATCTTAACGTCAAATAAACAAATCATTCACTTTCTCCACAATTCCTAACAATTATTTCTCTAACTTTTTCTTATCAATTATAAGCCATTGAAAGTAAATATTCTTATTATTCATATTTATACTGTATATCGTTATTTTCACTGAATAAACATTAAAACAATGTTCTGTTATATAAATTCTTTATTTATTTACTAAATACAATTAATAAAATAAATTTATAAAAATGTAATGCAAACAACTGCAGTGGTATTCAATTCAATGAGTACTTGAGTTTCTATATTCTTATAAGAATCTAGAATTCAATTGAACCACATTTAGAAAATTAAGGTATTATTTAAGCTAACAAACTAGTTATCATGTTTAATTATATATTAATATTTATAAGTTATTCAATTATTTATGAAAATACTACAATTTTTTGTTAAATATTATTAATTTTAAAAAATTTTGTAATTAGTTTCTAAACAATTTAATGTTACAAACTATAATTTAGTACAAATTATACACTAATACAGTAATACCATTCTTAAAGATTAATTAAAGGCCTTATTAAATGTAGTTGTGCTGGATATTTCAATTATTTGTAATACATTTATTACACTTCCCCTATGAATATTCTGTGAATGGGGGCATTGAGGGGCAACAAATGAGTACAGTTGAAGTGTATGCGCGTAACAGTTTGTATGAATGGTATAACTGTGTGTTTGTTATGTTTGTGTTATTTGTTTGTCAAATGCATTCACAATGAGTTCAACCAAAAGGAAAGATCACTCGGAATGTGATTACAATAAAAGAGCCAAAACTTGGGGTAATACTGACCAGTGGTGTCATATGAGTGTCACTTCATTGCAATACTAATGCATTGTTTGTCATGTGTTGATGACTGCAGACAAACCCACGTTCACTGATGTCTCCCACGCTTACGACTATTTGCGGACATTATTCCCGATCCAGAAGTTCAACCAAAGGATACCAACCATCGTATGGAAGCATCAGTTGTACCCTCTCTTGAAAAACAAGACACTCATCGATCGACAACTGGTTACTCATTCACTGACTTTTGCATTGATTGCTTAATTCATTTGTTTTCTCTTCACCACAGAATAGTTGGTGTGAATCAGCTTATATAAGACTCTTCAGACTGGGATCCACTATCGACAACCACGAAGTGGTCATTGTCTTGATGTCGGACTTCCAGGAGTTTGCGGACAAGTGTTGTCGCAAAACTATAATTACCGGTATTTTCAATGGCATTCAATTTCTACACGAATTATGTTTTTGTGAAATCAATTCATTTTTATTTCTATGTATTTAAGAAAGATTTTTGAAGAAAGTTATCATTGAGAAGTCTTCGACACAAATATCTTGTGATGTATTGAAAAACGAGTACCAATTCAATGACGACAACATCAGTGAACTGATCCGATGCGGGCTTCTGGCGCGACATCGAAGTAGTGGTGTTTTGTTGATATCTCTGCCAAATGCGGGCGAATTCGTCAAAGCCTTTGATTTTGGCAAAAAGTTCTTGATTTCTATTATTAAGAAAAGTAAATATAAAGAGATCTTGAAATCGGAACTAATGAAGAGACGGGTTCCCAAAGATATGAAGTTTGACATCGAATACCATTTATACGATCTCATCGGTTCCGAAGTCATTCAAACGTAAAGCAATTTCATTCAATGAATTTATGTCACAAAACATTTAAATTTGACTTATTTTTCATTTAGTGTGGAAACACCAAACGATACTTTGCTCAGGATCACGTAAATACCCGTATTCTTAGAAATACGGTATTAATACGATTTTTGTACCTTTTACTATTATAACTATGTCATTGATTTATAAATAAAGAGTGTTAATTTAACAATTAATTTAAAGATATGTCATATGTTATTAATATATTTAAATAAAATATTTAAAAACAAAATGCAATGTAATTAGAGTGTTGATTAAATTTATTTGTCTAATAATTTCAATAGTTATAATACGGTATACCGTAAATATCAACACTAATGACTACCATTTACACTGACTTAGCATTTAATGGACAAGTTTTCAGTGTTTGGTTTCAATTTGAATGGACTCAAGAGATAACTATAATATCTATGTTTCTTCATTTGATATCAATTCTAAAGTTTTGTCAGATTGTGGTGTTGGGAGTGGAAGTCGTTTGGCAAATCCTCACCCAGAGAAGAGAGGGCTTACTCGGGAGTTTACTGAGACCTCAAGGACAAAAAGTGTCTTTGAGAATAAAAGTGTGTTTACCGTAAATTTACCTGCATTTGGGTTTACTAACGCGGGAATGTGCTATTAATTAGCAAACAATTAAATATAATTTATTATTTAATTAAATAGTTATTTGAGACTTACTTTTAACATATTTGGATACGAAAAGAATTTTTGGTTGCAATGCTGGCACTAAATCAATGAAACAAATGCCATATTAATTGAATGAATCAACAAATCATTTGAGAGACTCGTTGTATTACAGTATGTCGGGGCTCTCCGTTGTGGTGATCCAAATGCAACCGCAAGTTTGACCGACACCTGAAGGTGCGGTCGCAGAGGTTGCACGAGAAGGGCCTCAGCTCTGTGTGCACTATCTTGTGTTGGTTTAGTTGTGCGATCTATTCATTTCATATCAATCAACAAAATGTTAACAATTTATATCAATTAATACTCAAATACCTGTCGAAAAGTTTTGCCACACGTCTCGCAAACAAATGGTTTTTCGCCTAAAATTATTACAATCACTGATAAAAAGAGTTACTAAAGATTGGACGTCTCTGTCAGACCTGTATGTATGCGTTGATGTGCGGTGTAATGTGTTTTGCTGTGACATATCAGACCACAAGAACTACATTTAAGTCTTAAGTCAACGCTATTCTCTTCTCCCTTATGTAAGCGACGGTGTCTTTCAAGAGATGCCTTATGTTTGTAGACTTTTCCACAGAACTCGCATTGTCTGCAAGATATCAATAAATATGAATCACAAATAAAATATAACCATGAGAATGAAGACCTGGTTCTGTCTGTCGAGTGATACTTCTGATGAGCTCTGAGCTGATGAATGGTTACATATTTTTTGTCGCATTCATTGCACTCGTATTTCTTGTTCCCGTTGTCGTGGGCTTTGATGACATGTTGTTGTACTGAGAACTTAGAGGACATCCGAAGGCCACAAACAGGACATGTGAACGGATTATCGGTTAAATGTGTCTTCTTATGGTTGCGAAGAAGAGTTCGCCATCTAATCCGTGTTCAATGATTGAATAAAATTAAAATTCAATAAGTCTTATGTTAAGACAGAAGTGATTGTAACAAAAGTTTTATATTTCAAGAATTGATTGGTTCTGCGGAAGCAATACCTGTATGTCTTTCCACATACGATACACTTATACGGTCTCTCATTGTCGTGAATCTTCATGTGTTCCCTGAGATATGTTTTCTTGAATTGTTTGTCACAAACGGAACAATTGGCTCGAAGTAGACGACTGGCCGGTACTCTATGACCACTCTTATCAGTCTGACCATCGGTTCCAAGGTTTTCATTATTCTTACAAACTTTTGAGTTGCCATCGGATGGCAAAAAGGTCTCACTTTTAGAAGTCTTCTTCTTCTTCTGTTTGCTTTTTGTGGATCTAATGGTTTGGTTTGTGCTCTCATTGCTTATTACAGGCACTGAATCAATGGTCAATGCATTAGAAGAGTTTGTGGCACTTATTGGTTGCATAAGTGGTTGAAGCGATACTAAGTCTATGTTTTGATGATCTGTTGGCTGGACATCGATTTGCATAACTGTTTGCTGCAAATGATATGTCGAAGTTAGCAGTGTTAAGAATTAGTCATCTATTGGCCCATAATCCTCACTTGAGTTTAACCATAGTTAAACCAATAGTAATCCGCTCTGGACGTTAACTTACCATTATGAGCAGAGCGTTAGTCAAAGCGTTCCATTCTTCGGGTCCAACACTTGCAATGGATTAGCCATCGTTTGATCGTAACTTTGGTTCAAACTTTAAAAAAATTCAAAAACTTATTCATAGCGTAAGAGTGCATACAATTCATCCGCCATTTGTTCCGTACAACACATTCATTCACATTTGTATTGCACACAAACCCCTCCCATATGGGGGACAATCATCGCTCCCTCCCCTCACACTATGTTCTCACGGAATATAACAGAATCTGTCATCTTATGGCTAATTATCACCGATTGGAAGTGATGGGGTGTCTACATGTGAGTAATCTCTGCCGACATTATCTATCAACTCATGAAATGTTTAAATCTATGGTTAAAACAGTAAAGAGATCACCGAATCAATTGAATCTAATGCTGTATTTTACAGAATAATACATCTATAAATCCATTGCTTTAATTGTTTATAAAAATACAATATTCAAAAATATATATCAACGTTAAATACAAAATTTTAAATATAATTTAAAAAACATGACTATTGTGCGATCATATGAACACTTTTTTGGTATACTTTAAGTAGAAATGCATTTTAAGGATCATTTAATTGCTTTGGTTTCGATTCAATAACGAGTGGCAGTGAACAATATAGCTTTCAGACTATCATAACGATTAAAACCTCATTAAAGGGATTTTGGCAATATTTCCGAGATTCATATGAAAGCCGTTAATTACCTGAAAAACAGAACAATTGCTTCAAATGTTGTTTGAAATACAGTAATAATTTAATCAATAAAATCAACAAATATTTAAGTGATACACAAAAATAATTAATACAATGACAAGAATGATAGAAAGGCCACAAAATTAATTGTCTCATAGAAGTACTTAAAAGTGGAAATAATTGTTAAGTCAGAGGATAATCTCATTCATTTCTAAGCCGTTTGTTGGGCACATCATCGGCCGACAAATCATCTACTTTTCTGAATAGGGAGTGAAGATACTATAGCTGCGATAGCAGCAGATCTTACTATCTCAGTAGTAGGCTCAGTAGCTAGCAATGGAGAAGATGTAGATGGCGAGGAAAGACTGCTAGGTTCGGAAGGTAAACGGGCACACTTTGGCTGTCGTTGTCGTCGTCATCGTTGTCCTCAATAGTGATTTGAGTCACTTCTTCGTCATCTCTCAAGTCAACTTCAGTATGCATTTTGTCCGTCGGTTTCTGATTATCGTTTGTTTCGACATTCATTTCCTCCACATTTTCTCCATTACTATCATTCGGTTGATCCGATGGTTGATCGCCCTCTCGAGTGATGACCAACTTGTAGAAGAGGCCGTCGTTTTCATTTCTGTCGATCTCCACGTCTCTCAGTGTTATAATAACTGTCAGATTTTGGATCAAATCGTAGATTTTAAGGCGAGTTTTGTCGACAACATCTCTATGCAAGACTGAGAGATACTTCCGTTTAATGCGTTCTTTGTCTTCATCAGACTCTTCGTCGTAATCATCTTTACTCCAGAGGACAACAGACGTGCCATCGATCTGGACGTCCGGACAAACGAAATGCAATTTTTCGAAAATAATTTGTTCGACAAAATCAGATATAAATAGAGTTTCTTTAAAACTCAACGAAATCTCGATTTCAGGCACATTTGAAGAGCACACCAAACAGTTTGGGTTCGGCTTCTGGAGTTCATAAGCGCTGATCAGGTTCTTAGCGGACGGACCAACTTTGCGGAGATACAAGTGTCGACACGAGTCGTACAGCGCTTACAGCCGGAGAAGAAATCTGTAAAGACTGAAAACAAACAATTGTTATAAAGCGTTTTGTAACTCTCAAACGTTTTGTTAATTTGGCGGCTGATAACTCAACCAGCTGCTTTACCGCCCATAATATAACCCAGCCATTGATTTGACATCAAATCTCGACTTACGGCTGATATGAAAGCAAAACGACCGCAGATTCGAGACGGCGGTCACGAAATTCAAAGCCGAGTCGTCATCTTTATCCCAAACCAAGAACTCCTTCTCATTCTTCTCTTGCAATGCCTTCAAACGAGTCTTCAGCTCTTTAAGACTCTCATCGAAAACAGACAAACACTCAGTGATTGACCAAAGCTTTTGGTCTTTGAGATCGGGTTGACTATTATCTCCCGAACCATTCAATCCGGAACGGGAACTACTGCTGCCCTCAATGGCGTCAAACTCGATGTCATTGGCCACCACTCTGTCGTAATCGACGGGAATTGGCTTTTGTCTGCTTTCCCACAACTTTTCCATTTTCAGCAAATATTCGATATCTGTTTTAAACAACTTATCAAATACTCGTTTCGTGTTATAATCACAGCTTTGCACCCAATCTCTGGTCGATTGCTGTTTAGCCGCTGGAGTCGAGCCTTCAATACAAATATCAAATCAATAAATCATTGGAAGTAAGTAAGTGAGTTACTCAGGCTCAGAATGGTAAGAACGGTAACCACAGTAAGAATACTGACCACCGGTTGAGGCCCAGTAACCACAGTCCCGAGTGTAGCAACAGCCGCAGGTGAAGTGGCTTCAGTTGCGCGAAGAGATGTTTGGCCCAAACGATGCAATGGATGGGAAGGGACGGAGTGTTGCGTAATCATGTGCTCCGCATGCATGCCGACAGGACAAACCCAGGGAGCGTGAGTATCGTAACCCACTGCCGAAACAACTACTCCTTATGGACAGGGTATATCGGGAGTCTCGGGCTGAGATACTCGCCGTGATCTGCCGCCAGACACATGCGGTTCACGTGACTTCGGGCCGCTTTGTTGTCCAACGCATTGATCACAAGAGTAAAGCTCTTGTAGTAATCGACGCCAAACTCGGACGACATGATGGAGTTGTGGATGGCTTTCACTTTGACGGACGAGTTGTGGCCGAAGAGGTCGACCGCCACCGCAGACGCGATCTCTGCCTTACTTTTGCCCACATGTTGGCGGTTGAAGAGGAACTGGCGGTTCAGGTTCGACACGTCGATGGTGTCCAAGTCTATCATCTCTATGGTCTCGAAGCCCATTAGTAGCAGATCTTTGATCACTTCGGAACCGATACCACCGGCGCCCACCAGAAGCACACGACACCTCTTTATCTCATTCGCCAACTCTTTGTCGCCCAACGTATGGGTCAACAGCTGCGAGGAATCCATTGCACGATATGTGCGACCACTTGTGTCTTCACTTGTGGACCAACTTATGGTCAGATAATGTGTTGTCAATCGGTTTCTTACGTTAGTTAACCTGCGCTGAAAGCATATTTACCGCGAGTTTTACACGACTAAGAGCGTGATGTCCACACTTGCCGGGAGTGTAAGTGACTTCGGTAACTGTTTCAGAATACTTAGTCAAAAACACTGCTTTGCGGACAACTTATCAATGATTTGAACAAATAATACATTATTATTACAATATATTGCATTCATATGGGATTAGGGATTAATACAACTGATAGTGAAACTTAATAATCGTGAAATAAACATAATATTGAATAATGAAGTAAATTATTAGAGTCTTAGGTCAAATAACCTCCAATCCAATTGATTACATCGGCCGTAGTAATTAGTATGTCAAATATGAATTCATTATGAAATTTCCAAAAAAATTAGCTTAATTTATGTCATTTATACTAATATGAATCTAACTAACGTGCTCCCGGTCCATATAGTTGCTAAATTATATTTTAACAACCTTAATAATTAATTTGTGCTTGAACACCGGTTAGAAAAGAGTATCATTTGAATTCAATTAAGTTAACTTGATTTGCTTAAATGAGTACTGAACCTTAATAAGCAAGCAATAAAATGTATTGCTAGCACTGGTATACAGGGAAATGTGATTTAATATGAAATTGAAATCAATTCTAATAACAATCAAAAAACTATTGAATTCCCTTCACTTGTCAATCAGTGGTGGCATTAATCCGGTGCTCACCTCTAACTGTATGTTTAGCTCAAATGAATGTGTCTTTTGTGGTCATATATTGTTCATGAATGTGAATGCAATTGAATTTAAATATTAAAATGTGCGGAAACCTGGTGTTAATGTCTGTTAGTCATTCATTACTTAATCAGAATACTATCTCACACGTCACTTACGTCAGTACCCTAGTGACATACCTAGGTAACCACTGTATTAACTACCAAGAATGCAACGAAGAGTCCATTATTTGTGTCACGTTTTGAAATATATGGACACAAAACACAACCACATTATCACCGATTGCTGCCTCCGGTGACCACTCTTTCACTCATTTCTTTTGTATTCAGATTGAGTCCACATTTGTGTCAAACCCTGCAATCGATTCAACACTTGTGGCCAACAGTTGACTATTGAAACAATTATTGTGACTCAGAGTTGAAGTGATTACTTATCAAAGACTAGACCAGAGACCAGTTGGTGGTGACGTTGAGGACATCCCTGACCGGCAATATGTCTGACGCGGACGACGACATCATGTTTGATGCGGACGACGAGGACTACGATCTGGTAATGACTGTCAAACTTTATGAATGGTGTGCTTATTGTGTGATGTCTTCAGGAGTACTCTGAGGACAGCAATTCCGAGCCGGACGTAGACCTCGAGAACCAGTACTACAACTCTAAGGCACTCAAAGAGGACGACCCGAAGGGCGCGCTGCAGAGCTTTCAACGGGTGTTGGACTTGGAGTCGGGCGAGAAGGGGGAGTGGGGTTTCAAAGCACTCAAACAGATGATTAAAATTAACTTTAAACTGGTAATCCGTTTTTCGTCCATTGCTTGTGTCTCATGTGTGTATCAACCGATGGTTTTGTGTATTTTTAGAGCAATTACTCAGAAATGATGGGCAGATATAAGCAACTGTTGACTTATATCAAGAACGCCGTCACCAGAAACTACTCGGAGAAGTCCATCAATTCAATACTCGACTACATCTCCACTTCCAAACAGGTATTGCCTATCATTTCACTCGTAATCGTCTATAGCATATAATTAATGGTGCGATTGTGTGGATCAGATGGAACTGTTGCAAGAGTTTTACGAAACAACTTTGGATGCACTGAAAGACGCAAAGAACGACAGACTTTGGTTTAAGACAAACACAAAGTTAGGGAAACTGTATTACGACAGAAGCGAATTCAATAAGTTGTCGCGAATTCTGAAGCAATTGCATCAGTCATGTCAGACAGACGAGGGCACCGATGACCTCAAGAAAGGCACTCAACTCCTCGAGATCTATGCCCTCGAGATACAGATGTATACACAACAGAAGAATAACAAAAAGCTTAAGGTTTTACTCTTGACTACAAACGGACATTATTTGACTTATTTTCTGACACATTGTGTTGTCTGTCAATAGAAACTATACGAACAGTCTCTTCATATAAAGTCTGCAATTCCTCATCCGTTGATTATGGGAGTCATTAGAGGTATGATTAGTGGTGTCCTATGCTTGCAAACGTGTATCTAATTGTGTATTTGAATGGTTAGAATGTGGGGGGAAAATGCACTTAAGGGAAGGGGAGTACGAGAAGGCACACACGGACTTCTTCGAGGCCTTCAAGAACTACGACGAGTCCGGGAGTCCGCGTCGGACCACTTGTCTCAAGTACTTGGTTTTGGCCAATATGTTGATGAAGTCGGGCATCAATCCATTCGACTCACAAGAGGCCAAACCTTATAAAAACGATTCTGAGATCCTGGCGATGACTAACCTGGTCAGTGCCTATCAGAACAATGATATCAACGAATTCGAGAAGATTCTCAGGACTAATAGGAAGACCATAATGGATGACCCCTTCATTAAGGAACACATCGAAGGTATGCCATCCGCGCTATCTTTGTCTCAAATGTTTCGTTAATTTTGACTCTTTTCTAAAATGAAGATCTTTTGCGGAATATTCGGACACAAGTTCTCATTAAACTAATCAAACCCTACACTAGAATTCAAATCCCATTTATTTCGAAGGTATGTCGCAAACCATTTGTGTAACAATTTACTGTAAATGATCTTGTAGTGTTTTGTTTGAAACTTATTTGTGTTTCGTTTCTACAGTATATTAATAAATGTATACCCATTTATTGCAAATTTACTGTAAGCTATACACCAGTAAGTGTATAATGTATCAATTTTATCGCATTTTAAAAACTTATCACTTATAAAGTTATCCAAGGATTTACACTTTTTATGGGTACTCTGTAGTTACTGTAATGGGGCTCCCCTTCCCAATCAAACAAACCCATAATATGCGGATCATTCAATTTGACATTTCTTATAAAATAGATTTTTATATAAATAGTGTATAATTTATAATCCAATAGGAATTAAATATAGACGTTTGTGAAGTGGAAAACCTTTTGGTTTCGTGTATTCTCGATAAGTGAGTATTTAATTAAATTGACAAACATTTGTGAATAAATAAAATAATTTTATTTGAAATATAACTAAATAATAATATAAAACAAAACATTGAATTACAGTACAATTGAGGGCCGTATAGATCAGGTAAACCAAGTGCTGGAACTGAATAGAAGTACGAATAGCGCCGCCCGTTATAACGCTTTAGACAAATGGACGACTCAGTTGTCTTCACTTCACTCAACAATTGTTAATAAAATGGCGTAAATTATTAATTTATTTGGTTTAATACAAACGATTCAATAAAATTGAAATTAAATTCTTAATAACTTTTGTAATGACATTATAGTGTGAAAAGGAATATTTAATAAAATTTCATTAATTTTAACGCTTTTTAAATACTATTCCGTAAACAATATCTCTTCCTATCGTCTCTCATAAACACTTTCAACGAAAAGATTGTTTTCTCGATATTTATACCAAAAATTGGTTACTTTTAGGACAAATGATTGACAGACAAAAATAGTGAGCTTTAAAACCGTTCAGAAAATACCGATCCATACAATCATCAGATTCTTTGTTATAAAAGAGCTCTTTTTAAATACGTTTAAAAAACATTTTTAGATTTCAATTGGATTTAAGTTTGTTTATAAGACTAGAGTCATCACATGATATAAGCACTCATTTAAACGCTCGTGTGTTTGAAATTGCATTGAATGACATATTTGGAGCATTTCTTACAAATTATTTTTATAATTGCTTTGTTTTTAAATATCAAATTCAAAAGAAACGAATGGTTTGGAAATAATGATTGCTAAGATTAACGACATGGATTAGACTGACAAACGATTATCGCAAACACATAAGCGCTTAAATAAATGCTCGAAACATCTCTTAAAATCAATAAATAATATAAGAATCAAACAATTATTGGCACAAAAAAACATAACAAATACCAGAGAATGTCAGCTATGATTGAAGTAATTGAACAATCGGTGGCAAAATGACAGACAATAACTCTTATGTAAAGCTATGGAAAATCAACAAATCAATTATGATTTATAATTTATGAAAAATATACTCATTTAAAATAAATAAAAGTAATAAAAAGTAAATAGAATTCATATATAAATACGGTATAAAACAAGACAATAAAAAGACTGTGTGTTTGAAAATGAAAGCATAAGACCTATTGTCTGCCACAATATGATTGTAATAACAACTTATAGTTCGTCTTCACTCAGACGACTCGCTTCGATATCAATAGCTTTGGGAACAAATCCATCGTTGGGTATAATGGGGTCCGACTGCCAGTAATAGAAAGGAGGGCCGGGACTGAAGCAGTATTTCTTTTCGAGAATGCGGTCGCCGTCCACGTAATACATCATATAAAAGTTGCACATCTCGTCGTCACCGGTAGAGCCTATGCGCACGATATGGTCCAAGAAGTTATCCATTGTGCACCGGGCGGCCATCACGTCGTTCTCGCGAATCACAAACTCCTTGTCTTTCACCGGATAAAACATCTGACAGACCATCCATACATTGGTTACTATTTTCGTTAAAAACTCAAATAAATTTAAGTAAAACCTGTGGTTTCAGTGGATTATGTCGTCCAACGAGAGTCCATCGACCGTCGGGTGTGATTCGAAAGCCAGAGACAACTTTCCCCAGTTTATGGGTATGCGTACGGAATGCAAAGGGATGCAACTCTAAGGGCTCGTCTATCATACACGCCGTCTCCATATGTTCTGTCATTCATTATTAACTCATAAATACATAGTTCTCTAATAAATAACATTATTTCTAATTACCAATAGATTTATTTGGAACCATTCCTCCGGTGCCTAATAGCAAAACTCCGGCCCTTTTATTGACTCTATTGAGAGAATGTAATGTAATTCATATCACATAACCATATGATTTAAATAACACTTACTTTTGTGTATTTTGGGGTAAAAGCTTCAAAATAATCCCAGAATTATCGAAAGCTCCGTCTGAAAGGATATAAACAGGAATTAAGTTGTGATTTATAAGTGAAATAAAGTGGTAGTGAAGGCATACTCAAGAACTTGTCGACATTGGCGTAATGGACCTGAAGGACCAAATAGTTAACACCCGTATCGCCACCGACTTTAAAGCCTACGCCTATAATACAATTCACATTATTATTAGCCTTGATTTCATCGACAAACAGATCACTGATTTTGAAAGAAATATTAGATATAAAGCGAACGCAGTATTAGTTACCTTCTGGGAGTACAAGTGCCGGTGCGTCCATAGCCCAGGCGTAGATAATTTCGGAACCAGAAGCACAAGTGGGAGCCCTTACATACTCAGTCTTAGAGTTAGCCATTTCGCCGCAGTCCCACACAATCCTAGGCGTATCCCTTTCATGATATCCGGGCACTAACGTGGGCATCTAGTCCTATACTACACGTCATAAGTATCACCGCAAGCCGAATTTGAGGTGATTTGTATGTTTTCAGCATAATAATGAGTAAAATTACTGTAACCCTACTCTCCCTACCCTACGTTCAACTTTCCTACAAAATTACTATTAAGTTGTAAAGCATACAACTAGTATAACAAGTCTATAACTCTAAGTCTAAGTCTATTCTTCACTTTGTCGGCGTATTATATTTATGCATTCAAATCAAGATTAATTATTAAATCATATCAAGTCTATTAAATTATTTCACCATTTATTATAACATTTCATTAATGCTATACTGTACAGAACAGCCTATTTTATTAAATTATATTACGGTATGAAATTTATACGAAATTGAATTGAATTGATTTCATTATTTTTGTAAATTAATTTTCTTAAATTTATAGCAAAACTATTGATTATTTAGATATTATTAGTTCCGTTAAGCTGTAATTAAAATGGTAATTAATTATATTTAAAGGCAAATGTTTTGTTAAATTTTTTTTAAACAAATCTAACTTAATTGTTCAAATACCAAACAGAATTTTATATTGAATAGAAAATATTGCATAAAATATGTTCAATTAAATGTGTTCTCATTACAATTGATTGCATACCTATATATCGATGGTCTCGGGAATGCATTTTGAATGCGGTGCACAGATATGTCTCTTTCTGTAACATAATATTTAACAATTATATTAAAATTTGTAATTATATTTAAATATAATATTGTTAATTTTAATTTAATAGTTTTGTGAAAATAACCGGTAAATAGACTCAATTCCGGTAATCCTTATGAAATTTTTAAAATTGATTTTAAATGACTTTTTAATGTTAGTAAACTGGTAACAAGTTTTGTTACAGACTTATGTAATCTTATACTTATGTTTAAGACAATAGAAAAAATAGAAAATAGATACTTTTATAATTATAATTCAAATTTGTACTTAAATTTATTTTTAGAAAAATATAAATATGACTTTTCAATTTACAAAACTAACAACACATCCATTAAAGCAAATCGACGGCACTTTTAGTGACTGTTAGAGCATTGAAATTAAAACAGGATTTGAAAACTACAACAAACCATGAAATTACTGCTGTAGTCGAGTATACAATTTGCTTGAATGACTGAAATCTGCGTTTGTAAATTAGTTAAAAGAGTCATTTATATTTGTGACTGAGTGCTTTTCCAGCAGCGGTCGTTAACTTTAAAATTTAAATGGTCAAAAAGTAATTATTGAAAAGTGAATATGCGTAATATTCTCTATTATTGCAATACTTAATTGAGTTGTAATTATACAGTATCATTTATTGCTGTTTATTAAATGGTTATATTAGTCTTAGGAACTCACATCCAAGTTAATTGTAATTTTAATATCAATTTTCATACTTTACATAAACTAACAAATGAATCATTACCGTAAATAGATATATCTATACTAATTCATTAAGATACTGTAACTACCATGTCTAGATTTGTGGCAATGTGAATGATATAAGTGAATGATACGGGTCAGTTACCATATGAGATCTAAATTCTAGACTATTTCATCTGTAAACTTTATGTTCCTAGACTGCCCAGTGAACTATGTTTGACCTTGTTTATTAATATACAAATTGTGCTGATATTGTGTGTTTTATTCACAAATTGTGATTCAATTTACAATCAATATAAATGTCATTTAAGTACTCATTATACATGTAATGATTCACTGATTAAATTGATTAAATAAATTGATAATAAGTTTATAGTAAACGTCAAAACAATATATTAATGAATGAATGGTTAGAGAAGACAATTAGTGATAGATTGCCATCAATTAAGACCAAATCAAACATTGGCTATACTTTACAAAAACAAATTGCTTTTAAAATATAGAGAGAAAAGTGTAACAAAAATATGAGATAAGAGTGGCTTTAATTGGACCACAAATAAGACTATCATTTAAATAAGGCTTTCGTTTGAATTGAAAACACGTTTCTCAGGAAAAAGAAAAGAGAGATGTCATGAGTTTTCACCATTTTCAAACATCTTTAGTAATAGAGTACTCTGTAGCCCGGTACAGAATGTAAGTTAATCTGTGAGCATACTGTATACCTTTCCATACACTCTACATACCCTTTCCCTACTGTCTGGACTGTTGGCTGAACATCAGGCATAAGCAGTGGAAAGACAATGGACTCGTCATCTGATGGCAGATCTATTGCCACACAATATGTCAACCATTGCAGGGAACAGATGATGACAACGACCAACAAATTGCTGTTCAAACACATCGTCCACTCAATTGTGCACTAAATCTAAACGATCACTAAATTGAGTACAAAAACAATCAATGGATAGACGTATGAATTGATGGCATTTCTTGTGTCTCAATGTCTTAACACTTCACAAATGTATTGATTTTTATAGCATTTCGTTGCAAACCATTCAATGGCTTAGTATTCATACGTATCCATAGAAACCAATGAATGCCTTTGACGTCAACCCGTGTTTGAGTTCACTATTAATGACAGACACTTGCAGTCCATTCACTCCAACACCACATCCCATCACCACTTCATCCCCACATCACTCAACCCATCCATCACTCAATCACTTCTCCGTCCACTCGTCACTCCATTCAAGACATCTCTCATGCATTCAATTCATTCAGTTTTAGATCGGTTTTAATGGATGTCATGATATGGAGGACTCACTGTACGGGCATTTAATTCACACAAAATGCAAACAATTGTAATGTAATTGTGAATGAATTGAACGGTTGAGAAGTTACGGATAAACTGTGAAAACAATATCTCAAGTGTTGTGTAAACCTTAAAACTAAACTGTGAAATTATATATTGTTGAAAAAAGTAATGTTAATTAATTTCAAACTGTTGAAAACGTATTGAATATCGGAAAGCGTATGTAATAGACAGTGAAGGAAACGAAATTGATATCAATTTGTAAGAGTCATTAATTTTCTATCATTTGCTGAATAAATGCATCTAGTAAATCTACTAGCTGGGAGCATTATGTAAACTTTCAATAGTGTTTTATTTGCAAAACAAAGTGATGAGATACTGTAATACTGTAAAAATGTTGCAAAACTGGGTGGAGTGCATATAACCGGGAGTTGAATGTATTGCGTTGACTGAATTGGTTAATACAATAGTGACTACAATGGACTCATTTGGTGAATGCCTGACTGTTGGTGTGTTAGTGCGCCAATAGGTGTCTCTGCCTTGTGTTTGCAGTGCAATAATGACTGCCAGTGTGTGACTGACTGTAAGCTTCAATGAAGTTCTCATTGAATTGTTGTGTAGAGAGAGTGATGGTATCCCTCCTCCCGACACATCTCTGTCCACAATCACTGCACTGTAGTGTCTGTGAGACCATATGATGGACGCCAACAAACACTCCATTCACAAACTATTCCTCTTCAGTCCCATCGATGCCAAGGATGACATCGAGGAGGTCTGAAACTAACCATATTTTGATCATTCATTACATAAGCCATTGATATAATGCTAAACAAAGGCATCCATTAGTGCATTGATTGCTGTCAACAGATGGCACTCAACACTCTTAACTCACTTTAACTTTCATTTAATTGTCATTTAATTGTCAATCTATTGATTCACTAATCGTTTCCGAATTTTCACACTTTTGTTGACCAGAAATACGAGAGATGTTTACTCTTTGTCCAAAACCTCATTAATGGTAAATCAGAAAAAGAAGGTCACGAAGAGCTCACTTCCACTGTAAGCCCATTCATTGCATTGACACTTGAGTTTGACGCAAATTCAATGATCCGTTCATTTAAAGGCAATAAAGAGTACCACAAGTCATGAAGACGTGTGCATCGGACTCGTGGTCACAATACTTACGGATTCTTCCAGTGCTCAGAGGGTAAGCACTGCGAGCCAATTGTCTTAAGTTTTCATAAGTAAACAACTATTGGTTTGTCTTGTATTCAGCACTACAGAGATCTAACTTATGTGACCAGAGATGGTATGACATATGTGTTGAATGTGTTGAACCAAATCGCTTGTGACAAGTATCACAAACTTCACGACTCATCTAGAAATCAAGTGAGCCGTCGATGAACTCACGATCTAATGGTTTTCATCATTGAATTGTATTTTATATTTGCAGTTAATATGGATTCTAAAAGAAATGATCAAAACTTCTGTTACTGGAACCGATGGGCTGGTCATGAATCTGTTGCGACAGATAATTGGCGGCGATATATCACCGAAGAATGTATGGCTAATTGAGACACTCCTGGATATACTGGTAGAGAGTAGGCAATGGTTGGAACAGATATCCTTTTTGGTGGCTTCGGTGGTCTACACATATCTGCGGCTAATCGGCGACCACTCGAACCCTCTGTTAGTGAAACTCAAACAAAAAGAAGTGGACTTTTGTTCATCACTTCTTAGGGAGAGATTCGCCGATTGTATTCCAATCGGAAGAGATTTAGTAAGACTTCTGCAAAATGTGGCCCGAATTCCAGAGTTCGAGAAGATTTGGAGGGATTTGTTCTCTAATCCGACGGTTTTTGCACCGAATTTTGGCGGAATTCATCAGTTGATGAAAATCAGAACTTCGCGAAGATTTTTTCAGTCGAGATTAACCCCGGATATGGAGCGCAAGATTGTCTTCCTCACGTCTCAGGTGAAGTTCGGCCAACAAAAGCGATATCAGGATTGGTTTCAACGGCAATACCTGTCGACCCCCGAGAGCCAAACGCTGAGGTGTGATGTGATTCGCTTCATCTGTGGAGTCATTCACCCGTCAAATGAGTTGCTCTGTTCTGATATCATTCCGCGTTGGGCTGTCATCGGGTGGCTGTTGACCACCTGTACGTCGAGCGTCGCCGCCTCTAACGCCAAGCTCTCCCTCTTCTACGACTGGCTGTTCTTCGACGCCGAACGCGACAACATAATGAACATCGAACCCGCCATTCTTGTCATGTATCACTCCATTAGGTCACACCCCGCCATCACCGCCACTCTCCTCGACTTTCTTTGTAGAGTAAGCTATTGATTGACGTCTTTTCAATCGTTTATCACTTCTTATGGTTTTATTTTTTTTACCACAGATTTCCCAACATTTCTGTCCATCACTCGCATCACTAGTCAAAGCAGGCGTTAAAACATCTCTTCAGCAAATACTAGAGAAACGAGTTCTTCAGTAAGTGTTTTAAATATTTATATTATGATTCATAACGATATGTAAATAACAAACACAAAAAATCCAGTAACAGTGGTGAAAAACTATCGTTATTTAATCTGGCTCTCGAGTCCCGATACCAATCCCTCTGAAAGGGACTTAAGACGTGATGACTACCTTGAGCAGTCGATGTGAACCACACGAGAGACCAGTACTCGATTATCGGTGAAGACGGCGGTTGTCTTAACCACAACTCGAATGCAAACGAATCGAAATTCAGTGACGACGAGGAAGAGCCGGTGCCTAAGAAACCAAAGCGAACCAAAAAGGAGAGAGAAGTGAAAGTGGAGATAAACGAGACGAAGAACGGCGATAAAGTGATGCCTCCGAAAGCGAAAGAAAACAATGCGTTGAGTCTGGAGTCGAGCGCTCTCTCCAAAAGTGATTTAATGACTCAAATCGAACAAATGAATGGCGAAGACATGAGATCCTGTCTCATAAGACTCTATGAAGACAAGTATGTCTTGTGTCCAACTCTCAGTGTTTGGTGTATTAATTGATCTATTTTTTTGTGTCGACAGAGACAATGAGAGCAGGTGTGAAGCAATGGAACAATTGGTTCAGTTTGTGATGCAAGACGAGGACAACGATCAGGACATGGCCTCAAACTTAACGATAATATTGTTATGCATTTTAGAAGACGATCTCTCGAAGAAAGTGTTTCCCAGTAATAATTGCTATACATTTATTGTTTGTGTTTTTTAGGTCATTGTCACCACTTTTTGATAGCAATAAATTAGACCGAGAGCTCAGGGCTATGGTTAGGGAGACTTTCCCTGAATTCTGCACTACTGATGGAACGGCAGTCGATGTGAACCACACAAGAGACCAGTACTCGATTATCGGTGAAGACGGTGGTTGTCTTAACCACAACTCGAATGCAAACGAATCGAAATTCAGTGACGACGAGGAAGAGCCGGCGCCTAAGAAACCAAAGCGAACCAAAAAGGAGAGAGAAGTGAAAGTGGAGATAAATGAGACGAAGAACGGCGATAAAGTGATGCCTACGAAACCGAAAGAAAACAATGCTTTGAGTCTGGAGTCGAGCGCTCTCTCCAAAAGTGATTTAATGACTCAAATCGAACAAATGAATGGCGAAGACATGAGATCGTGTCTCATAAGACTCTATGAAGACAAGTATGTCTTGTGTCCAACTCTCAGTGTTTGATGTATTAATTGATCTATTTTTGTGTACGACAGAGACAATGAGAGCAGGTGTGAAGCGATGGAACAATTGGTTCAGTTTGTGATGCAAGACGAGGACAACGATCAGGACATGGCCTCAAACTTAACGATAATATTGTTATGCATTTTAGAAGACGATCTCTCGAAGAAAGTGTTTCCCAGTAATAGCTATTGTGTGGACGAGGAGGAGTTGGAGGACTCTATCGGCACTCCTCTGTTCGTAATGTTTAGGAATTTGTGTCAAACGGCAGAAGAAGATCCAAATCGGATCCCATTATTGAATCTCTTGGCAGAAATGGGAGCAAACAATTCACGCATCGGTTATTCAATGATATACTACTTGAAGGCCAGCAAATCACTGGACAATCGAATGTCTTCTTATCGCGAATATGTCAGAGCTTTAGGCAAAGACCTAACGGGTTGTCTCTTAAGTGATCTCAAGTCGTGCCAAAGCGATGACGTGAATATGTTCTGTTATCTCATCCCTGATATTTACACCCAATTCTCTAATATAGCGATTGGAAATTCAGACCTTTTGAATCTAATCGTCTCTTGTATTGATTCCTCACAATTGCAAGACTTAATCAGTCATGTGATGAACGGAACTCTTAAAATGTTTAGAAAAGATTCGCTTTTGTCTCTATTGAGTATGTCTTCAGTGCATTCACTTCTTGGCAATTGACAACTCATTTGTTGATCTCTATTACAGATGCAAGTCTTGAGTGGGAAACTATAGAACAGTATTACTTATGGCAACTGTTGACCGCACACGACATACCTATTGAGCAAATTATACCAATTTTGCCAAAATTAGAATATAATTGTAAGTAAAATATTTATTTCTTTTATATGACTATCTTAAAATTATGGATTAAATATCTAAATGGTATTCCCTGTGCAGCTCATGCCGAAGCCTTAACTAATATAATGCTGTATTTACAACGAGAATCTCCGACCTCTAACTTAATTAAACACATAATGAGTCGCGAATCCAAAAGCAACGACTGTTTTGTTGTATCGGTTCTGAACTATTGGTCGCAGAATTATTCGGACAAACTCTCGGAACTGATCTCTTCATACCTGACCACTAAAGTCAGTTCACCAACAAAACGAACCAAAAGGTATGAATCATTTCTTTATAAAATGGGCTTAATATTGAATTAAATATAATAAATTGATGTCATTGTTAGGAACGCTAACAACAACAAAGTTCAGATCAGTTCCAATGTAGAGCTAATTTTGGCACATTTGGATCAATTGCGACAAAGGAATAAAAACCTCAATTGTAAGCCATTTATTCCATAGTTGAGTTCAAATGTCTAAAAATTAATGTATTTTATTATTTAGTCTTTAACAGCGAGACAATGCAAACAACTTTAGTTCAATTGCAGTCCATAGCATCGGATACTCAGAAAACAAAGTATGCCTTAACTTAATGACACTTTAGTTGATTGTATGTTCACTGGTTATGATTTGTGTGACCCATAGATACAGTGATTTACTGGCGTTGGCCGAAGAGTTAGACCCAAAGCCTACACCAAAACGCGGCGCAAAGAATTCAAAAGCGAAGACTAAGTTCTCGAGTGTTTCCAACGCTAACAACGACTCGAACACAGACAGCGATTCTTCTGAAGTAAGTCTTAATGAAACGTTTGAATTGATTTTTATTTAAAAATGCATTAAAACTTTTTAGGAGGAAATACCTTTAGTTAAACAACAAAAAACAGCAAATTCTCGCAAAAAACGGAAACAAATTGGTTCTGATAGTGATTAGAGATTTTTAAAAATGTTTAAATTATATAATAAAATGTGTATTTCATTGTTTTATAAACCATTGTTTAATTGTATATATCATTAGTTACTTAAAAGACATTTTAATTATTAAGAACATCCGCGTTTGAAATGATTTAATATTTTGTATGACTTTTATAATTAAGTAATCAATTAAAATGATTGATATTTTTGTTTGAGACGCTAATCAATACTTAACGGCCGGCAGAAAGAACTTATGGCCACTCAGTTCGCCCTTAAATGTGAATTCAGACTTATTAGAGCCTAAGTCGATGGCTGGACAGTAGAGTCGGTCTCCAAACTGTTGCTGATAAGTGGTTTCGTTGCTCTTCTCTCCGTACGGCTCATTGAACTCGGCTTCAGTTGATGTGCGAAACAAATTGCCTTTTCGGCCGTTTTTGCGGCTCCTCTTTCCAGCCGTCCTCTCCCTTTGAACCGCTTTTGGCGGACCCTCTCTTCCTCTTACCGGAGACTTGTCTGCGAACGAAGTCCTGGTTGTCGTCATGAAGTCCATATCGCCGTCGAAGAGTCGCATTGAGCTCTCATTCTTGTGTTTCTTCGGTCTTTGCTGTGACTCAACGTAATGTTTGCTTTCGTATCGAACTCGAGTCGATTCTTCAGCCAAAAGAGTCTCAGATTCTGTTACTTTATTCTGTGATTCTTTTGCTGATTTCGTCGGTTTCTCTGTCTCTTCAACTCTTTGCACCGGTATTTCATGCGTTATCTGAATTGTTTGAGTCCTCTCTCGATTCCGTTCCTCTAAAATCCCCAAATTCTTAATATTATCGACATCTCTGGTCATCAATTGTTTTGGTTCTTCAAGTGTTCCTATAGTCCAACTGTTGATAGCTTCCTGGGACTCAACTGTAGTTCTCTGTATTATGTCTTCACTTTTCTGTTGATTATCCGCTAAATTCTTGTCAACACCTTTCGATTCAATTGTTTTGTTTTTAGTACCATTAATATTATTCTTTGAAACATTATTATTGTTTGTTTGAACAGAACTATCGACTAATTGAAAACCATTACTATGGTGTGGTTGGGAAGTAGTTTTCGTTTCAAAATATTCTTCAGTGGTTAGCTTTTGCATAGATTTGTCGATTTGGTCCATTTGTGTGGACTTCTCCTCCCGAGTCATCCGTTTATTGTATGTCTTTTCCTCGACTTTCGGGAGCTTAACGTTAGCGGCTGTCGCACAGCAAACACTCGACTTTTTCCCATTAGTACTGCTCTTTGCTTTAGCTTTCGTGTTATCATCAATAATAACAAAGTTTTTATAGCTCTCCTTATTAATTGTATTGAAATATCCGTCTCCGCCCGCTTTCAGACTAGTGCTCGGCCTGTGTTTCACCTTCTTTTTGCTCGACTTTACTGCATTCAATCCATTAATCTTTGTTTGTTTTAATCGCTCAAAATTGCTTTCATCAGACGAGGCCCTCGCAGTAGTCGACGGCATAACCACCGCTACGTTTCGTGAGAGGCTATCGTTTATCTGTTGGGCAGTCGTGTCATAAGTGTTCTTAAAAGTAGTTTGCATTTCCATCGGCCCCTCCAGACGTAAATTGTCTGACGGCTTATTACGTACGGGTCGTGAAACTACCCATTGATTGGATTCCACTAAGTTATCCAACACTTGCGGATCACTCATTGATTTATACATTTCCTCACAAATACAAGAATACGACAATTCTTTGAGTTCTTTACCGGAATCGCTGTCACTAAAGGTGTTAATCGGCGGAAGTGTTGTCCTAACCGTCTGTTTTTCAACTAATTTATCTTTTGAAGCCTTCGTCGACCGTTTACTTCGAGCCAATTCTGAGTCTCTCTTATCTAAATGCGTGCCATTTATTTGAGATAAAGAGCGAGATGTTTCTTTCATCTGATCCGGTGATGTCTCCCATTGTTTTCTGCACTTATGTTCTGACAACTCTTTCTCGTCATCCGTTGTCTTCTCGCTCTTCAACTTGTCTTCCCGTTTGCTCTTCTCTTCAGATCTTTCGAGACAATGATAATGTTTTAGTGATGATTCGCATCGATGTTCCCTATATTACACAATATTTTATTATGTTTTATAAGTTATTGCACATAGAATTCAAACTTTTTTAATTTAAATATAATTATACACTAGACATAAAGCAAATATATTTTTGTTGTTGATAATTTTTTTTGGTTCAAATGTAACAATGGTTTTGTTAAATATTTATAGAATATTTTGTTTCATAAAATTGAGTTCACTTTCAGTTCATTTAAAAATGATACAAAGATAGAGAAACTCATTATTAATATATGAAACAAAAGTTATAGTCGTTGTGCGGAAAGTTGATTAGTTTATAGTAACCAAAGTGACACAAAACCATATGAATGGTGAATGGCTTTTGTGGTGACAGTCGTGTGTGTGATCTGTAAGCGTATGCCATCCCAGAGGACGTGTACCCCATTCTCACCCCTTCACACCGATTATCATATGAAACGGAATGAAATTCATAATGAATAATACCTGATGGTGGGCAGAGCACAGGGAGCACAGGTAGCACTGGTGTTAACCTCATTCGGCTCTTCAATGATTGTCTCCAATGTATTGAAACGATGCAAATGTTTGGGGCCGTGAAGTAAGAGGAAGAGATGCCACGAAGAATTAGATCCGCGGCATCTCATCATACATTTGCCTCCAACTCAACAATCAATTCATGAATTGCTATAAATTCATACTTTTTGTCAGAATATTGAATATCGATATTAATAACTTTAATGAACTCAATATTTCTCATATCTTTTTAATTAAACATTTGTTTTGTGAATATATTTGTATGAATTGATGGACTGCACTAACAATTGTGGATCTAATCCTTAAACTGTATATAAAAATCATTCGTGCCTTAAATGTTGCTAGGCTATTCTAGTCCGAGACAAAAAATAACATTTGTATCACAAACTTTTTGTTTTATTGTCTCGTATATTGTCTCTAATAGTACAGCAATTAGTGCGCAAATACTTTGCAATTCACTGCAATAACCGATTAATCCTTGTTTTGAGTGAAACGCCTATATATTGCGGAAGCGGTCGACTCTCTGCCGAATCAATGATATGACGATTTGGGCCACAAATAACTGCATTCATAGAATATTCTGTGCAATATTCTGCTGAATACGTTTACCCTGGTATGTGTGCACTGCCTCTAAAGTAGTAGCAAAACATTGATAATTATTTCATTGCCTCACATTCTATGCATCGCTGATTAACTTTCATAATAATTGACAATTGGTCTACATTTTAAGCATTCATATTTCACTTTATAATTCAACTCGTTTTCAATATTATTGCAATATTTACTTCTTTTGTATCCCTTTGGGCTTAATTTAAAACAAAATTATAGAAAACTAATCTTTAAGTTTGTAGTAAAAACATAATTATGCGCTAAAAGGGGAAATTATAAATATCTGTATGATATTTAGGTGATTTTTTATGTAGATTCACTAAATATACAATTTATTTATTTATGACAGAATGTCTTATAGAATCCAGAATCATACTTATTTAGTAAATGAATAAATGTTCAATATTAATTTTTGCATTATGATAGTTATACATTTATAATTAAAAACAATTCTTACATATTTTCATTTACCAAAAAAATACAGAAATAACTTTTTTAGTGATTGATTGCTTTAAAAACAGATTGTAGAAAATATTTGTACAATTTTGACTAAATAAGCAAACAATACAAATATTTAATATAAAGCAATAAAATATGATATAAGAATTAAAAATATCTAGTCCTCATATTTCAGTCACTTGTAATCAAGTGATAATCAAATATAGTAATTAAGACTTGTATAAGACATACAGGTTTAAGAAATAAGAAATGTTTAAATTAAGCAGAATTTCTTACCCGCAAATACATATCTGACAAATACATATCTCCTTATTAGTGAGCGGTGGCATTCCTTGTGTTGTATTAAAACTTTAATCACTTCACAAAAGTATCGATACTTTGAAAGTAAAATTCGTCTTATCGATCAATGTCTATGAGATTAATCATAAAGTCTTTTAAAAAGTTGGTTGAATGCGAAAATTTAATATCTATTGAATTGAGTCCTAGGAATTGATGCTTAACTTTGTGTCATTGGTTGCAGACTATGCATCAAATGCTTTTATATAAGTATAGTAACCATAGATACTTCGGGTTTGTGGCGTTTTTAATTATTAATCTAATGCTGTATTAATAAAATTTATGTTCATTTTTGTAGTCATTTGAAGATCAGACATATATTAAAAGAATAGCAATCCGTTGCACTCTAATAACCAAACCCTACAAAACTCAATCCTTTCAATAACTCTCATTCATTAAATAACTTTCATTCCGTAAATATTATACCAAATATTTGGTTCTCTATTAATATTCATCGTAAAGATTTAAATTAAAAGTATTATTTATCGTTAATGAAATAAATTTTTTTATATTAGAAAATTAATATAAAATACATTTTAGTATACAAAGTATTCTGAGAAAAGTTTTCAAAGAGTTTCATTTAATGGCGATTTATTTATTTCGGATTCAATGGCTCCAGAGATTCCCGATCCTCAGGAGGAAGAATGGCAAAGATTTTAGACTTCAATGTGTTCAACAGAGAGTCCAGTTGTGCTATTTTGTCCAAAATCTTATCAATTCTGGTGACCAACACTTTCATTGAGTCCTCATTTTGCTGAGGTTTGAGATTTTCTTTGCAAACCTCGAGAGGCTTCACTCTCTCCTCAAGTCTGACCAACAGTTTCTTGGTCTCCATGTAATCGCTTTTATCGATGAAATTCGGACAATAGATCTGTTTGTTGGCCGTCCACATGAACTTCCCGTTTGTGGCCCACAAACAGTCCAACGCATCACTGATCGCTTCCTCGCACTCTTTGGTTAATTGTCTTCTCTTCTCAATGTCTTCATTCGCTTTATTAGTGTCCGCTGTTGTATCCATTTTGCGCCAAATGTCTTAATTGTCAATTAAATGAAGTAAATTGTAGTTTATATTTGAAAGGTTTTATTGTTACCAGGCTCAGTTCAATTCTTTTTGACGATTTTTCCCAACAGATCACCAGTTTGCAGGAAATTAAGATTTTAGCGCTAAATCTTACAGTTTATTATATTCTGTATATAGTAATTGGATATGTATATTATAGGCCTTACAGTTTACAATATTACTGTACAGTATAATACATACTATTTACAATGTTTATGATGATGATTTAATTTATCAAAAATTTATCCTAATGTACTCTACATTAATTTAAAATATTAATTGTGCAATTTATTAATTAGAATTAAAGTAAAATAAATATTAATACTAAATTGTATGTCTCTCTTATACCGTATGTTTGCAAACATTTTATTGAAATAAATTATGAATTATATTCTCTATATTCTGTAATAAATGGTATAAATCTTATACAATACTGTATTATCATAATATAATAAATATCGGTCACTAATAATTACAGGTAATAAATTTGAATTAATTAAAAACACGAAATTTTTAAATAGTATTTTAATAATAAAATTAACTTTATTTGAGTCCAAAATGTACAATACAAACAAATATGAAAACAAATATAACAACAAAAACAGATCAAATATATAATTTATTATCAATTGTTTTGTCTCCTCTTCGTGCTGTGAATGTCAATGAAGTGGACAATGGGTTCGGGGAACAGATGTTTGTATTCAATTCCATACCGATTGATGGCTTTGGCGGACAAACACTTGAGATTAAACTTGAGTTGTGTTTTGAGTAGAATCTCTGCGACACCAGTGGTGGCCGACTCCAGTGCCGTCTCATTCCTCTCGTTCACGGCATCCATATGTGCGCCGCTTTCCACCAGAGATGTGGTGATGGCGTGAAGAGTCAGGAAATCACTGATTGGCTTCTGATAGGCAACTATCAGATGGAGTGGACTATTGCGCCGCTCATCCAATGCGTTCACATCAGCGCCGCATTGCATCAATAGCTTAGTGGTGGCCGCGCACGGGAACCTATGGGACAGACATCACACACTCGGCGTTAACACTTGTTATCATTTTATTACAGTAATTATAATCATTAAATGATTAGTCAATGTCAGTAAAGCTGATGACATACTTGCAGACATTTTTCGTATAAAAGTCATCAATAGGTGTGTCGGCGCTCACACTCAGGTGTAAGAGGGATGAGCCGTCTTTGGTTCGTAATTGAAGTTTATTTATATTATATATCAATCGACACAAACAAAACTCTTCCTCTTTTGTCAATAATTTTAAAATCTAATGAAAAATAATTTGTTAATTATTTATTACCTGTAATAACATGTATGAGAAGCAAACCTTTGTGACAATAACTATAAGATAGAGAACGGTATGAATATTGTCGTCGAGTTCTTCCTGAATGGCATCTCTGGAGTTCTCATCGCAACACTTGTCAAGTGTTTCCTTATTTCGCTTCAATTCATTGAAAGCCGTGTCCATAACTTCCCGCAACGACTCAAATGGCAAATCATGTCTAATGTTAATGATTTGACTGAAGACTTGTGCGAAACGTAACAAATCCTTCTTAATTGAGACGGTGTTCAGAGTTCTTAATCTCATGGCGTGTAGCCATAGCTCAAGACACCGATCGAAGCGAGCGCTGTCCGCAAAGACAGCCCCTCTGAATATGACCGGATGCGGCAGTTCTGGGTTATTGACGCCTAATATACGCTCCCTTATCACCAGTGCCTCCATATGAAGGGCACACCTATTGGATTGAATGACAACTAATTCTTCTAATGTCTGACATTCAACTCTATTATCGTAGGCAGCTATTGGTGGCAATGGTTTCTTGAGTAGAGGTCTGTCGGGGTCTCTAAAGCGCGACCTCATCGCCCACTCCATGTAATAGTAACAGCGCTCCAAATCATACGAATCCTTGTCGTTGGCATACGAAGAGCCCAACAGTTCCAACGCTTCAATTCTCTCGATTTCAGAGATTTGTTCGAAAGAAGAGTTCGTGAAATACTCGACGATATGTGCGGCACCGGAAGCCGCGGCAGTCATTATGGGTGTCATTCCGATTGAGTTCTTCGTTATGACGGCGTTATGCGACAGAAGCTCTTTGATGGCAGACAAGTGGCCGTTCTCTGCAGCGAAGTGCAAGGCTGTCGCACCACAGAGAGCACGGGTGTTGGGGTCGGTGCCCAACATCAGCAGGTATTCGACCACCTGTTAGAACAATAATATATTGTTTTATAGTAATCAAGGTTTAAATGGGATTCAATGAGAGGTGACCTCTAAGTGTCCCTTATATGCGCTGATCATTAACGGCGTGTTATTGTATTTGTTGGACAAATGGATGTCCGCCTGGTTTTCCACCAAATACTTAACGATATCGAGTCGACCATCAAAACAGGCGGCCCTTTAAGATATGACCCAACAGTTAGTGTCTAAAACTCACAAATTATTTGATATAAACCTAAGAGGAGTTGAATGTGTTTTTGTCCAGTGATTGACATTAGCTTTGTGTTCAACCAGACAGCGCACGATATTGAGATGCCCTCCACTGCTGGCCACCTGTCCGTCCATTTCAATACACTATCAATCACTGCATCACTTGCTATACTCATCACAAGACATACCCAGAGAGCGGTGGCGCCTTCGATGAGGTACCCATCGAACTGAACGGATCCCTCCAACTCGAGGTCGGGCGCGAACTTCATGACCAGCAGTTTGACGATATTCTGGTGTCCATTCTTGGCCGCTATGATCAGTGGCGAGCACTTGGTCTGTCCGTCGGTCACCAATTCGTTGATATATCGGTTGGCCTCACATTTGGACAGATTGTGGAGCAGAGCGTAAAGGGTGACAGACATGCCATCCCTCGCACTCTCGTATATCTTACGGCCAACACATGAGTGCACGTAATGGAGGACCAAATGCTCCGACAGACCACGTCTTCGGCACACATTCACGTCATTCGCTTCGTTCATATCATTATCACTCATGTTGTCATCGATGGTACTCATTGTCCACTCAATCACTTAGAAACTGTTCACTGCTAACCATATCACATGAAACACTTGTCCGCTCGTCAATTGTCTCATTGATGGTCATCTCAAGACAGTACACTCATGTGCACCACAATAACACAAATAAATGAACTTGGTTAATGTATTACTCAACAGCTTATAACTACAATTAGACACTAATTGAGGTGATCTTAAGACAAGTGGACACTAAATGGTGACAAACCGTAAGAGTGGACACATCTTCAGTCATGTAAACAAACAGTGCTTTCATGTAAACAATGTCTCACTCGTGTGCCTCACTATACGTTATTTACGAATGACTTCTCAATACAACTTTGTGTCAAATGAACGAAACAATTGCCACAACTCTATGAGTCTATGCGTAACTCTTTCGCTATATGCAATACAATGTATCCAATCTTTCAATTGCTTTTAAAGTTTAAAAAACTTTTTTACAAATTATCTAGCAATTTAAGTTCATATTTAATTATATTGCATTTTGAACCGTAGTTGAGTTGATGTGAAACCATTTTGAATGTCTTTGTCATAAACTTTTATACAGATTCTGTAATACATATACCCTATGAGTGAATATAAGATATGATAAGAGTTGTTAGCATTGAATGAATAGCCAATTCATTGGACATAACTGTATGCATTCACTATCACATGAAATATATTCTTTAATTTGTTATTCGTTTACCATTTGAAATTAATTAAATAATTACTGGAACATGTGCAAGTAACTTTTCCAGTAGTTTTCGGCTTATATGTCAGATAAATTTCGGACAAAATAACTTATTGGCATTAAAAAGTGACCGAACCGGGAGTTTTAAGGCACAGGGAACTGGTATACGCGAGGGTTGGCTATATAGCTCTATCAAATTCAAGGTAAAGCCAAAAACTTGTGAAACTATGAATTGACCCAATTTTGGGTCCATTTGCGAGACCCCCGACTGATTTGCTGTGACATTATGAGAGCACTGGTATTTGAGAGACAACCATTGCAATGGTCACTACATGTGTAACACTGATTAGATTAATAATAATGATGACAAGTGTTGGAAATGTGTAAATCAATGGTTTGATTGCTAATTGTGTGGGAATTGTGGGAAATTGCGTGAATGGTTGGCAACTGTAGGTAACGTTGTCTATGAGCGCAGTGTTAGTGTCAGTGAGTATTGAAGTGAAGTGTGTATTACTGTATGAGTGTATGAAAGGTCTGGTTGTTTGCGATTGTATTCCCATTATTACTGCATTTAATAGTATAGCCATTGAAAGCATTATAGCATTGAATTGCGTCTATTTGTCCAAACATTCATCTAATTATCACCACATTTGGTCCACCAGTACAGCCATCACAGGACTCACTGAGTGATTTGGTGCTAATAAATGGTTAGTTTGCGAGTTGTGTTCAATTGAATGCATAAGTGATGTATTGATTGCAATGAGTGTTGAATGCATTGACTGAACAATAGAAGGAAGCAATGATTCCCTAAACACTCACCACTTGTTGTGAAGCAATCACTTCATTTGATCCGCAATCCACTGCTCAGTGCTATTGTCCACTCAATTGACACTTGCATTGAAGACACAGCAGCTATAGGTTTCGCGACAACCAGTGCTGAGTCGTGCGATAAGATGGCATGTCTTAACACATTGAAAGCGGATATCAAACGTCTGGAGAAGACATTCCCTAAGACTCACGACAGGTTTCAAGTGATATCCGCGACCGTCGATGAGATATCGTGTCGTTTCATCGCAAACAACGGCAAGAAATACGAAATCCACGCAAATATTACAGTAAATGCTCGCAAATAGTCTCATTGGAGTGCATATTGAGTGTAATGTTTGTCTCTTTCAGGAAACATATCCATCGGTACCTCCCGTCTGGTTCTCCGAGTCGGAGGAACCCGTCATCACAAATGTGGTCCAATCCCTGAGCAATACAAACGGTGCAGACAATCACCTCTTGAGACAAATAAGGATTTTAGTGGAGGAGTTGTGTCGCATCTATAACATGCCATTACTGCAAGACATGGAAAAGTTGGATCAGATCCGGTTCTGCGACGGACGGGACAACCAGTCAATCATTTGCGATGAACTCATTGATGATAAGCACATGTATCCCACGTACCCATCCGTGGAGCAGCCCATCAGCGATGACGAGGATGATGACGACGAAGACATGGCTGAGGAGGACCTGCACATCGAGATGGAGGACGAGAACCAGAACCAGGAGAAGAACAAAGACGAGGGACTGTCGACAGAACACACGGCAACACTGGAACGGTTGCGACAGAACCAAAGGGACGGTTACCTCAAGGGCTCGGTCTCGGGCTCCGTTCAGGCGACCGATCGACTCATGAAAGAGTTGAAAGAAGTCTATCGGTCGGAGAGCTTCAAGAGAGGCGTCTTCACCGTCGACTTAGTGAACGACAGTCTCTACGAGTGGAACGTTAAGCTTCTGGTCGTGGATCCCGACTCTCAACTGCACAATGACTTACAGGTTCTCAAAGAAAAAGAGGGCAAAGACTTCATTCTCCTCAACGTTCTCTTCAAAGAAGCCTTTCCTTTCGAACCGCCATTTGTTCGGGTCGTCCACCCGTCCATCACTGGGGGCTATGTGTTGGGCGGCGGCGCCATATGTATGGAACTGCTCACCAAACAGGTATTGCTCTTCATTTGCATTGCATTCATTTCATGTCATATTAAGCGCTAATGTTTGGTCTCAGGGCTGGAGCAGCGCCTATACGATCGAAGCGATTATATTACAAATATCCGCAACTCTTGTCAAAGGGAAGGCACGCATTCAGTTCGGAGGCAATAAAGTAATGAATGTTGTATTGCATTGTCTTTTATTGAATGCCATTTAACACATGCATTGTCTGTCCACCATAGGGTCAGTACAGCTTAGCTCGAGCTCAACAGTCCTTCAAATCTCTCGTACAAATACACGAAAAGAATGGTAAGTCTTGAGCACATTACATGAATAATGAATGAGTAATTAATGCATTGATTTCATATGAAATGATAGGTTGGTTCACACCTCCCAAAGAAGACGGTTAACAGATATTTGTCTTAAGATTATTTTTCTTGTATAATAGCAATGTATATAACAATTACTTATTAAACATAAAACAAACAAAACTGTGTCTCGATTTAGCGTTAGATGAAACGACCGAAAGCCTCATATATTCCGATCTAATCGTCAAAACAAATATACCGTATATTTAAAAACAATTGTAAAACAAGACATAAACATAAATAGCATAAAACAACAGTATATACTGTATAATATGATATACGATTTGAATTGTAATCAAGAAATCACTGATTTTTTGTTTTGATTCCAAATATTTCTATTTTAAGCGAATTTACTGTACATTTGAACTCTATATTTGCCACAAAATACTTTCATTATATATTTTCGTCGAATTACAACAAAAACTGTTTCGTTTACTGTAATTATTTTTAATTATTATATTTATCCAATATTTTAAACTCTCATAGCATTCCCGCAAAATTTAATTATAATCTTTTAATTCAAACCATTTGTAAAACTATTTTCAAACGAAGTAAAGATGAGTTTGTTTTGTGTTTTGTGCCACTTATTCGCGCATTATTTTATTTATTCATTATTATTCATAATAACTATTTTAATATAATTACAAATTTATAAAACAACTACTGTATGAAATGGAGGTAATGGAGGTACCGGTGCTCAGCAAA
Organism: Oppiella nova; assembly: GCA_905397405.1. Taxonomy (NCBI): domain Eukaryota; kingdom Metazoa; phylum Arthropoda; class Arachnida; order Sarcoptiformes; family Oppiidae; genus Oppiella; species Oppiella nova. The sequence goes on from CAJPVJ010000024.1 coordinate 43,323, forward strand.
TTCGCTTCTTGGAGATTACTCTCTCGATGACAAACTCATCCTTGTCTTTGTCCTTATCCTCTGTGGTCTCATCGCTCGCCTTAGTGTCCATTCCTTGCCTTTCCTTCTCCCGACTCCCCAACGCTCTCATGTATGTCTTGGGAGGGATTGGGAACCAACCGCCCAGTCCTGTCGGCACAACATTTCAATACTTAACACATTTTGTTTACAGTTAATTGGTGTATGAATTGAATGATTAAACGCATGCATTGCTATTGTCTGCAACTTTTGAAACTAACACTAAGTTTGAAAGTGAATGGACTGACTGTGAGGTACTACCCGTGCAATAGTGACACACCATTCATGGCAACAACCATTGAATACAAACCTAACACACTCTGAGCGCCTCCACTGAATTTAACTCCCTTTCCCGTCCAATAGGCCAGTCGTTTGAGGTCCACACACGCGATGATCTCATTGTTATGATTGGGAACGGGATCTACATTTCCGATCACTTCATCGGGCAATAGGTTAGGTCTGCGTCTCGTGGGAAGGGCTCCCAACTGGTAAAACGGACGGTTCTTGCAGCCCATCCTAATGAGACGGACACTGAATTGGCTGGCCTTCACCAACACCATTGTCACCACGGGATGTGCTCTCAATGACCACTCGTATGGGTTACCACTTCATAGACAATGTATTTTCATTGAGAGGCCATTGAATTGATGGCAAACTTATTGTTGACGATCGCTATGACAACAGCAGTTAACTTGAAGTTAAAGCTTACAGTCTTTTGAACACTACTCCAGTCTATGAGATGTATTCATATTGTGTTCAATGCATTCAATGCTGTGTTATATAGCGTTACACTAATAGCTATAGTCATAGTAATCGAGTTTTCATATTAATTCAACAATTGTCGAGTTTTTGAGCACTAATTGCATTCAAATTGTACTCAATTTCAACTCAATTCACACTCATTTCAATCATACCAGAGGTTTGAATGCATTTATTCATGTTTTCCATTACTTTTGTTTGCATCCAATACTCGAGTATTCATTCATTCAGTCATTTGTCAAAACCTCTAATCGTTTGAGTATTTTGTTTGACAACTAATTTTGTTTAGTTTTCGTTTCAATTCAATACTCAATATTCAACGAAACCATTGTTTTCCAGTCGATAGCCAGTCATTGAATGCAAAGTAATCGCAAAATTAAATGTTTTAATTAGTTTTGGTGTCAAAACCAGTTTCATTGAAATCAATATTTTCTTGTGTTTTGTCGAGTTTTATGAACTGATACTCAGATTGTATTGAATTAAATGTGTGTTTGTGTGATAATTATAGTTAATTTGGGTTTTAATAGCAATTGGGATGTGATATAATTGATTACAATTATATAGAATTGGTTTAGTATTGAAGTCTATGTGAAATTCATTGATTCACTGCAAAACTCAATGCAATGTTTCATACAATAAGTTATTGTGAGTCCAATAGACGTACTAAATATGTGTCCCTTTTATACACTTTTCAATATAATTTTCATACAGTTTTGTCTATAATATCGATGTCTTATTCAACAAATTATAATTCAAATTGAATTTATGTGACAATTAGTTAAAGTTTTGGTGAAACCAGTGGTCGACTAACGAGTGTTGAGATCGCTATTGAGATCACAATTGAGTTGATGTTGAAAGCGATTGAACGACTCGTTTGAGGCATAGATGCTATAAATGAGCAAAAATGATAACTTATTTTAATATTTGATTCATTGATTCCTATTCAACACAATACGAGTTTACAGTAATATTTCATTTATAGACCATTAGTTAAATGTAATTATAATTATTTTATTAATGCTTTTCGTGTTAAATCATTTAAACTACTTTGAATTACTCTTGAATTAACATAACATTACTCTGTGCAGAATATAACTCAATTTGGTTATTATAATTAAATTTAATATTAATTTTATTGATTTTAAACTAAATGTTACCAAATTATGGCAAACAATTTATATTTAACCGATAAGCGAGTGAATTGAATTGAAAATAAATTGTTTACAATATTACTGTCATCTCTATATTGAAACTTATATCATGTTCACTCAATGTATTCAAAACAATATTTAATTTCCATTCAACTTATTATAACTTTCTTATTATTCGTATTTCTAAAATTCATTTAATTTAGTTTCATTTACAACTATTATAATTTTAAACAACAATTTAATTGATAATTGTGTTAATATAATGATATTCTTCTCGTTCAGTGTCTCAGTCAATGATATACTGTATTGATTGACAGCAAAGCAAAGGATACGGTATATTGTTTGCCATTGCGAACCACTTTAAGGCCCACAATATCTATAACTGAAGACTAACTGTAAGTCAATGAGCTTTTCCTAAATTTGTGATTTGATTGCAATAAATATGGGTCTGAAATGTACTTCAGATAAGTTTTGAGCCGAAATGGAAACGGAAACAAAGGGTGAATCCAAAGACGACCCAATATCTGACGGCACATCACTTCTGGTCAATCAGAGCGGAACTGGTGTTCAGAAGCGACAGAAGAAGTCGACGGCTCCTGTCCTTCAGCGCATTCGGCCCATCAGTAAACGAAAAGTAAGTTATTTTGCAATGAATTACTTAATTATTGAGAATTTAACCGAAATTTAATGACAGAAATTCAAGAAGTCTTTGGGTCCAGACTTCTTAGAGCCGGCGGAACTGGGAATGCAATACTTGCGCGACACTTATGAACCAAAGTGTGATATCTGTTCGCTCACAATGTTCTCGTCCTCCACTTCACTCAATGTCTTCGAAGAGCTCCTTCACTGCAATAATTGTGATGCAAAAGGTTTGATATAAAGATTTAAAACAAAATTATTTGTCTATAATTTGTGATAATTGTATGATTAAAGCACATCCGAGTTGTGTGAATGTGAATGAGAATGAAGAGGTGGCCCATAAGACTCAATGGCAGTGCCATAATTGCAAACTTTGTTCCGTTTGTCGCAAAACAGATACCAATGTAATGATTAGTTTCTATTGAATATTGATTCCTTATTTTAAGCCTAGAGTTGTATTTATGAAATTGAAGTCAACTAATGATATGACTTAATTGAATTAGGAATACGTTATTATATGCCTGACATGTAGTAAAGGATTTCACGTGAAGTGTCACTCGACGCCTATCATTAACAGACCTAAAGGTAAGATTTATACTAAAATATGTGATATTTTTATATATGATTCATATATTGTATGACAGGGAACTGGTATTGTCATAGTTGTTGCACCAAAGGGTCGACTCATTCCTCTCATCACACCAATGGAGTGGATAAGAAGCCACTGATGTATGCCTCCGACGACTCCTCACAATCAGAAGACAATGAGAGTTCGCTCTCAACCAGAGACGAGAAGAACTTTAAATTAATGGTTGAAAATGATTCCAATAATTGTGAAGCCATTGAAAAGGAAAAGAGTATTTCTGGAGATTCTTCGGGTTCTATAAAAGATGAACAAAACAATAGAGAATCCAATGAAGACATCGAAGACAATCACAACGATTCTGTTTCTGAGAACATGGAGATAACGAATGGAATCCATTCTATCAAAGAGAATATCGATGAAGAAGCAAATGAAATGGACATCGATTTCAAAGCTAATGTCCAAAGGTATGAAATGATTGTTTCTGGTTTGTCTCTATCGTGACACTAAACAAACTAATTTGTTATGAAGTAGTGGTGACTCTAATCAAAGCCTCATCACAAGTGTGAGTCCGCAGAAGTGGTCAGTCGAAGAGGTGGAGTCATTCATAAGAGACGCGGGCTTTCCTTCGGAGTCACTAATATTCAAAGAGCAAGAAATCGATGGAAGATCTCTATTGCTGTTAAGACGAATGGATGTGTTGACTGGTCTGTCGTTAAAATTAGGTCCCGCTCTCAAGATATACAATCATATATCACGTCTTCAGGGCCGAGACCCCACTCAGCAAACAACCAATAATTCAAATAACTGTTAATTTATATACAAAACCCATTTTTAGAGACAATTGTTGGCTTTAATCAAATTCTCATTGAAGTCATTCGAGTAATTATTAACATATTCACAAGTTTTTAATTATACCTTTATTTGTGGTATTTTATTCTTGAAGTTATAATTTATTTGTTTAATGTATGCAACACTTACGGTAATATATTATTTTATCAGTTCTCTCTATTTAAGTACAATTTGTTGCTTAGTTTGTAATGATTTTATCATTAATTCATTTATTGTTATGTATTCTCTGTGTTTCAAATTGTATTTTATTTAAACTATTCTATAAATAATTTATATATTATTTAATTGAAACCTATATATATCACAAAATGCATTAATTTTATCAGCAATTTAATGAATTTATTCTCACATTTCAACAAATGTAAAGTTAATTATATTTTTGACTAATTATTAAATCCTTTGTATAGTACAATGATTTGTAAAAATAGCATTAAAATATTGACAAAATTACAACAACTTCTGACTTAATTTATAATGAATTAACTGATTTGAATGAGACCCTGGGTATGATGGCATACAGTATTGCCAATAGCTGTGAGTGCAATGCATAGCCAATAGAGTGAAGTGTTGTAGTGATTGGCAGTGAATGACGTGAATGTGTGACCAAAACAACAACACATCCACTCTTTGACAACACTTTCAATTGATTGCAATCCATATAATGATGGGTCAGAAGGTATGTCCAGACAAGACAATTGTCGGCTATGAGAGTGACAAATGTTTGTATTTATGGAAAACAACAACACATCCACTCTTTGACAACACTTTCAATTGATTGCAATCCATATAATGATGGGTCAGAAGGTATGTCCAGACAAGACAATTGTCGGCTATGAGAGTGACAAATGTTTGTATTTATGGGAAGCCCTCATCGATGTCTTCACCATCAAGTCCTGAACACATCATATTTGACTTCGACAGAGACATAACTGTGACCAGACATCAGCGGTTTAAGTATGATATCTAATCATCTGTTGATAATATGCCATAAACTGATGGTTGCCTTAACTGTAACAGACATCCGAGCGCCGCCTTCTTCCACATCATATTCAAGATGTCATCGATTGTCACCTATTTGTTTGGCGGTCTCTTCGGCCAGGGTTTGTCCTATCAATGAGTTCTTGTGGTCACAAATAACACTAACGTGAATGCCATTGATTTCAGACTTTCTGTCAATATTTGTTTTATTGATTTTATTGATATCAATGGACTTCTGGACCGTGAAGAACGTGACGGGAAGGCTATTAGTGGGTCTTCGGTGGTGGAACCGCATCGATGACGAGGGTAACAGTCAGTGGCTCTTTGAGAACAAATACAAGAAAGACAACAACAGCGACGACTCAATCAAAGACTTGAATCAATTGTCTGAAAATACGGCCGATTCGACCATCTTCTGGACGGCACTAATCGTTGCACCGATTCTTTGGTTTATCTTACTTTTAGTCACTATTTTTCGACTCAATGTCCAGTGGTTTGTGAGTATTGACTCATTAGCTCATAATTAAGCCATAATTAAATTAAGTGATACTATATATGCATTGATCAGATGGTGGTGTCTTTAGCTCTGGTACTGAGCGCATCCAACCTCTACGGCTATATTCGGTGCAAATTGGGTGGAAATTTCAAATCAGTTTTGACACAATATGTGGGAAAACAGATATTTTATAATGTAAGCGTTCATACATTTTAGTATTTTAGTAAAGTTATAGCAAATAATTACAGTCTATGTAATCATTATAAATGACTATAATATGACTTTTCAAACCACAGTTCATGTCTTCGTCCAACGCTAAGACAACTCAGAATATGAGTGGATATCCGAGCGCTTAAGAGGCAGTCATTTGACGCCAACATTCCAGAGGTTTAAACTGAAGGCTTTGCGAATACTTTCATAACTAGTCGTCACTATATTTAAAGAACTTTCGATGTCCTCAGCCGTGAAGTGAGGAAAATATTGTTTAACTAATTTATAATCTTGTAATCCATGTCTTGTAAATAAATGTTGCAATTGATCCGAAAGACAACTCGGAATTAATAGATAAAAACTAGTGATGTTTTGAGCTCTCAATTCGTCAATCTTTGTGTCCAATGGCTGAGGAAAGTCGAGAACCGATAAGTCATGGACGCGAATGTGTGTCCATTTGTTGTCGATATTAAGCAAATGACGCGGAGGTAAATAGGTTCGCGAGAAGATTATATCCATGTCTTTGTTGGGGTTCTCTCTAATGATACGATTCAAATGAAACACCCCTTTAATGACTCCCGACTGATGTATGAATGCATAGAATATGACAAGAATTATATTCACGACAATCCATACACTGAATACTAATTTGCGGTTAAGTATACGGTTTGCGTATAGAAAGCAAAGGGGAACCAGACTTGGGATGAGGAACCGGGGCTCCTGATGGGGGATCAGTGAGAAGCCCACAAGAGGTACGATGAATGTGAGTATAGCTATGCTTTCAAACACATCAAACGGCCGTCGCTTTGGCCGTGATTTCAATGATTTGATGAATTGTCGACATTTTGTGAACAAATCAAAGTACGCGAAGAGTCCTAATATGGAGAAAGCGAGCGGAACGCTAACCATTGCGTGAAAATACGGCGGATGGAGACCATGATTGACCAGATTTGAGGTCTTTGTGTTGTATTTTGCAAAATTCAATGGAGTTATGACTAGACTTGTGACTAACTCTTCAAATCGATAGTTAAGTAAGTTTTGGTAAATTTCAAACGGGTTTTGACTGTAATATAAAGTGTCGACAATTATTAATACCATAGAAGTGGTCACAAAAGATGGCAATAATGAGAGGCCGCGACTTGTGAATGAAGTGACCGATTGGGTGACAGTTCTTCGGCGTCTTTGGCGGCCCTGAAATGAGGCCCAAAATAAGACGGCTGTCGACGCGAACAACACAAATGTGGGTCTATTGAAGAAACCCAACGATAGTATTGTGCCGATTATGGATGCGTTGGAAGCGCTGTAATGATTGGTCGCAATGGCTTTGAACACATTCACCAAAAGTAGTGATAATAAAATAGTTTCAATAGTATTGCTGAAAGTTTGAGTTAAATAAGTGATACTAATATACGAAGAGCTGAAGACCACGAGTGATGGCATCAACTGCGGACTTCTTCGGCTGTAAAGACACAGCTTATAGAGACTGTAGTCACATATGAATGACAATAAAGTGATGACAATTCGCGGACCAATGAAGACGATGAAGGGGTTGTGCTGAAGACCAATGGCTTTGATGGCAGTGAAGACTGGAGTGGAAACCAATTGCGGAAAAAATATGTTTCTTAAGGGGAAGGATGTGTTGAATTCCCAGACAAACAGCGCCGTCGTGTCCAACACTTGTGCGGCAATCGGTTCCGTGGACTGGAAGAACTGATCCGGTTGTAGGTATGACCAGTTCAGACAGTCCTCACATAATAACAGTGCGATCCTCACCACCGATAGTGATATCCAAATGTGTTTCAATTGACTCATCATTTAATCATTAATACTGTAATCAAATCAATTGAAATGCAATCAACATTTCATTCAAAACATTGCAAAAAGTTTTTACACTAATAAACACCTCTCTGTCCGTCAATAACGTGATACTTGTGTTCACTTTGAGACCCCTTTTGAACTCTAAGCCATGTTTTCAAAGCAAATGTAACGCAAGAAATGTATTGATTTGTGCCGTAATTAGCGGTGACTATAGGCCGGCGTTGGAGTTGTGATGACATGAATGCCTTTATTTCATCACATATTGAATGCAATCGTTTGCTGTGAATGTGAAACACATTTCAGGATTTGCTTTCAATTTGATATCATATTTAAGTTAATTATTAACACATTTGTGATCACATTATACATAAAATGAGTGAAACTATTGACAAACAATTGAGTGATGGTCTCAAACTAAGTATGACTTGATTTGCGGACAATATTTGCCACAATTTATTCATTATCTGACTTTTAACTGATTTCAGAGGAGATTTATATCCACGAGAAGACCGGCGATGACGGGTCCGGTGATGGCAGTGAAGCCAAACCGCTGAAGACATTGCTGGAAGCGATGAGACGAGCGGGCGATGAGCCGTTCCCCACGTTTTACAGCGATTCCAAAGAAGAAGATAATAAATGGGTTGTCGTGTCTGCCTCTCAGATGAAGAAAATCAAAAAGATTTGGATCCGAGAGAAGCATAAGACTGATGGCAAACAACACAAAGAGGCCGAAGACGAGGAGCGACGGCTCAAGAACTTAGAGGAATCGAAGAATATTGTCATCAAAGAGGACCCATCGCTGCCCAAAGCAGTTGAGGTGAAGATCAGAGACACTGTTCCGCATCGCAACCAAAGAGTGACAGTCAAGGGTTGGGTGCATCGGCTCCGACGTCAGGGAAAGGCTCTCATGTTTATTACGCTGAGAGACGGCACCGGATTCTTGCAGTCCGTTCTCACCAATCAATTGTGTCAGACATACAACGCTCTCGTCCTTCAGACCGAATCCACAGTTCAGTTGTACGGTATTCTGAAGGAGACTCCGGCGGGAAAGACAGCACCGGGAGGTCATGAATTGCAATGCGATTACTGGGAACTCGTTGGCGACTCACCGGCCGGTGGTATCGACAACGTGTTGAATGAGGAGTCCTTTATTGACATCCAATTAGATCAAAGACATCTTATGCTGAGGGGAGAGGTTTTGTCCAAAATAATGGCCTTCCGATCGTTAGTTTTGCAGTCATTTCGCGGACATTACATATCCAGAGGTTATGTGGAAGTGACTCCTCCGACATTAGTGCAGTCGCAAGTGGAGGGCGGATCCACTCTATTCAAGTTTGACTACTTCGGTGAAGAGGTACAGTCGATAACTTTTGGATTAAGTCTTAACGGATCATTGATTTCCTACTCAATTGATTTCAGGCTTACTTGACTCAATCGTCTCAACTCTATTTGGAGACATTATTGCCGTCTTTGGGAGACGTCTTCTGCATCGCTCAGTCATATCGGGCAGAGAAGGCGCGCACTCGAAGGCATTTGTCTGAATACACTCACGTGGAGGCCGAATGTCCTTTCATTAAGTTTGAAGACTTGTTGGACAGAGTGGAAGACCTGTTGGTCGATGTGGTCGACCGGTTGATGGCTCACCCGTTGGGCAGAGAGACTATCAATCATTTCAACCCTGACTTCAAAGCGCCTAAAAAGCCGTTCAAACGCATGGATTATAAGGACGCTATTGTTTATCTCAAAGAGAATAACATCACTAAAGAGGACCAGACTTTCTATGAATTCGGTGAAGACATTCCAGAAATGCCCGAAAGGAAAATGACGGACAAAATAAACGAGGTTTCCATCATATAATGAAATTAATTGGAGAGAAATTATAAAGAAATTTGTATTTTACAGCCAATAATGTTGTGTCGATTCCCGGCAGAAATTAAGTCCTTTTATATGCCCCGATGTGCTGATGATAAGAGACTCACAGAATCTGTAATTATTGTTGATTTTAATTGGTTTGTCATAAACTAAACCCATTTATATTGGACTCAAAGGTTGATGTATTGCTTCCGGGAGTGGGAGAGATAATCGGCGGTTCGATGAGGATTTGGAAACACCAAGAGTTGATGGAAGGCTTTAAACGCGAAGGCATTGATCCTAAGGACTATTACTGGTACACCGATCAGCGATTATTTGGCACCTGTCCTCACGGCGGCTATGGTTTAGGTCTCGAGAGATTCATTACTTATATCCTCAACCGATACCACATTCGCGACGCATGTCTTTACCCCCGATTTGTCTCCCGCTGTAAGCCTTAACGCTATCTATTTGTATTCAATTGAATAATATTTAATAAATGAACGAATTTTCTGCTTTCTATGCTATACTTTTTAATACTGTATTACTTTAAAATGGGATCAAAATAATCTTTGATTTAATCTATTGATTAAGTGTTTCATTAAAGTATTAGGGATTATGCTTTTAAAACTATGTAAAACTGTTTTGTATACAGTAATTTTGTCAATTATAATTTATAAACTTTTTTAAATAAAAATATTGGTCTGCAAAAGTTGATTTACTAAATAAAATAACTTTAATCTATGGCATAGACTATGCATTTAATTAAATTGACAGATATGAAGCACTAAAAATCTATGTACTAAAAATCTACTTTTAGTACTTTTAATAACATCTTATTGAATAATATAAACAAATGTTTTAAAACATGAAATGTTGTTCAGAACTGTTTTTAAGAACAAAGTCTCCATTTATCGCAACATTTCTTATCGATCGAAAGATTTTCGTTGAAACCCAACTGGAAGTCCGTAAAACTCTATATTATAGTTATTACCGATCGTTAGCTATTAGTTGAAGTCAAGGCCAGTCATAACAGGACAGACTCTCTGCGATAGTTTAGCATAAATCGCGATAACAACAATTTTTGGTATATTTAGATATTTTCCACATTTTAAAGCCTTATAATTTGTGACCAAAGGTTAGTAAACGTATAAACGTACTCTCACTTAGAGTCCACATTCAGTGTCCACGATATAAAAGCTATATTTTGTTTGTGTTCTTCGTATTGACAGTAGAGAAGTGATGATTAAATATAAAACTTTTTAAATAACTTTTATATCAAATCATTTGGGCGTTGAATAACAGTAAAAATAATTTTTGTTTCGACACAAACGCGAGACAACATCGTTGCGGAAATATATTCAATAGATTGAACATTTCGTGCTGGAGTTGTAGGCTGTGCTTACGAGTTAGTATAGCCCTGGGCACTGATTGCCTCGAATAACATCATAAGTTATATTATTATTTTCAAAAACTTTTTCTAGAAACCTAATTTCACTTTTTGTTTAAACATTAAGTTTTGAAAAAGTATTTCAAACTATTTATTACTAGTGTCTATTCAATTGAATTTAGTTGCGAATTTATTATTTAATTAAATGCAAAATGGTTGTTTTATTACACAAAATTAAGTTGTGTTCAAATATAATCAATAATTATACCAAAAATCATGGATTAAAATACGTCAAAAGTACCTTTCGTTTGGATAATAGGACTTATTCTTCGGAGAGGTTGAGGTAAAAATATTGACAATTAATGTTTAAACAAGTCTATTTTAACCATACAGTATTGAAAAATATTGAAACAATTACTTTATTATATATTTAATTATTGAAACCAATTTAGGTAATTTATTATATCATATATCATCATAAATTTTTAATAATTCATCAATTTTGAATACTAAACATTAAAAAGTAATATAAAGTGTTAAATATGTTATATTTTTTATTATATTAATATCATTGATAATATCATTATCAAAATAAGGAAGTATTTGCATTAAATACTGAATCATGTGATTAATTTATTGTATTTTATTCTAATGATTAAATATATTAAAATATTTATTTTATAACTCAAAATATTTAATTCTTTGTTTAGTGACAGATAGGTTTAAATATAATACACTATAATATAATGCTTTACTTATACAGCTAAAAATATTTTATTAATTGAAATAATTTTTTATGTGTCGAAATTATTTGATCAATTAAGAACAATTAATTTGGCAGACATATTTAATACAATTGTAATTATTTCATGCATTACTTTGTTAATGAATCATTAATAATGATTGTCACAACACATGGATGGGCCCGTGCAGGATAATTCTTAGAAATACACTTTCAAACTAATTTTGTCAAACTTTATTTGTTAATGTGTGTTAGTGTAAAATTACAGTTTGAAATGTATATTTCTATGAATATTTTAATAACTTATAGTCCACATATTTCCTTCAGAATATAATTGTTCTTAATGGAAAACAAATTTAGACCCTTGGTTATAAAATATTAATTGAGCTTTCTTATAACTGACAAATTGGATACTAATCCCAAACCAATCCCATGCCATAACAGCGCTCACGTATCGTTTCCGTATTCACACGCTTACGGACGCAGTGCTAAACAGCTTCAGTACCTCAGGATTGGAGATCTTCTGACACAAAGAGCCCAAACAGGTATATATTATTCAACATTAGTCTAAATTTTACATTTCTCTTATATTGCAATTAAAATATTACATTATAAATGAATTATTTATAATCCCAAATATTTACAAAATATAAATAACAGTTTTGTGAACATTTGTTTGTATAGAGAGTAACAGAATAGCGTTTGTCAGCGAATACGAGAATATAAGCAAAACTTATTCGCAATTTGAAGAAGACGTCAACAAATTGTCGAAAGGACTCTTAGATTTAGGTCTGTCTGCGAGTGTCAAGTCTATGAATTCATACAACAAACTAGTTTTTTAGGTCTTAAGAGGGGAGATGTGGTGGGCGTCTGGAGTTGCAATTCATATCCCTGGGTAACTACATTTTAAAAGTAGATAGTTAAAAACTCTAAAAGTTTGTATTCAACGACAGATCCAGGTGCAATATGCGTGTGCCCGTATAGGGATAGTATTGTGCACAATTAATCCGGTCTATCAAAGTCCAGAATTGAATTATGCCCTCAGAAAAGGACAAATTAAAGCTATCTTTATGCCCGGCAATGGCTCTAAACAAGAAGTTGTCAATAAATACCAACACGTTTTAAAAGAAACACTAAATTCTTCAGATGAGGTAACATTCTTGTGGTAAAAATGATATTAATATAAGATAATACTTATGTCATAAAATTATTTAAATTTAGTATTAACATCAATTTAATATAATTATGGACAACTTAATTAATCTTATCACACGTTATGAAATATTTCAATTTGAATTTATTATAAAGATATTTCATTGAGAATTATGGAAATTAACTTACTGTTACACCTTTATGATAGAATTCTTACAGTAACTCATGTTTTACATTAGTGTTTACAGTAAAAGAAGTACAAATATGAGTACAAAAGTGATAAGATTTAGCAAAGCTGTTTATTAATTTATACGTCTAGTACAGTACATTTATAATATAAGATAACTTTAAATCATATGATAATATTACAGTAGAGTTTAGATTTTCAAATTAGAATAAACTTTACAGAATATTCTTTACAAATATCCAATGCAATATTTTAGAATATTATACTATGGTATAGTAACTATACAAATATTATTTCTTTACAAATATTATTTTTTTAATAATCATTTAAACAGAAAGAAAGCGATAAATTGATACTAAAAGATGTGATTCTAATGGATGGCAACTATTCTTCGGGAGACACAACACATGGATATAATTTTCTTCCCTTTAATAGTTTGCTTTCAAACGACGGAAAACTAGACCAATCAGTTATCGATGACGTCTCTCCAGATGATCCGGCTATCATCATGTTTACCTCGGTTTGCAGTATTTTCATTTATATATCTAAATATGATTTTAACACAATTTTCAATTTTACAAAAGGGAACCACAGGCAAACCTAAAGGGGCTTATTTATCACACTTTACATTAGGTTTGTTTTGATTTAATTAAGTTTTGTTTGCTTATAAATTTACTAATGATCATTTTATAAATAATTAGTCAACAATGCATTGCTTACCAAGGAGAGTTTCGATTTCGGTGAACCCATTTCGATGTTAATTCCCCTCCCATTCTTCCACTCGTTTGCCGCAGTCTTAGGCAATATATCGATGACTGCCGTTCCCTTTACATCAGGTATTCATTGAACGCTATAATTTATTTTATTAATCCATTAAAATCTAATTAAATAACTATTTATACATAAAGTGATCGCAAATCTGAAATATGACGTGAAGTTGATTGTGGAGGCAATGATCAAACACTCGTGTACTCACATCATAGTGACGCCAACGATGGTCATCGATATGTTGAACTATTTGGAGAAAAATCAGTTACAAATGCCGTCATTGAGGGGTACACTGATTGGCGGCGCACCCGTTCCCGTCGAAGTGGCCCATCATATCAATCGAGTCATTCCCACGTGCGATGACGTCCGCATTGGTTACGGCGCCACTGAACTCGGTTTGTGTCCATTACTGGTAATACTTGTAATTGTATTATAATGTCTCTCTATGTCCACACCAATAGGTCCCTGTACTACAGCCTGTCATAAAAAGGATACATTAACACAGCGAATGGAAACCGTGGGCATGTGTTTAGTTCATCCCTTATTTTACAATCAATTAATAATTAATATTTTTGTCTATATTTAAAATAAATAGGAAGTCCTTTGGATTTAGTAGAAGTTAAAATAGTGGATCCAACGACTGGAATGACCACTAAAATTGGAGAGCAAGGTACTTAAATATACAGAGTACTAGTTAGCAAATAATTAATGATTAATGATTAGGGGAACTATTATCGCGCGGACATAATGTTATGATCGGTTACTGGAGGGACGAGATTAAGACCAAAGAAGCGATTGATGACGCGAAGTGGTATAAATCGGGGTATGAATTGGATTATTAATAAATATTAATGTAAAATTTGGTAACAATTAATTAATTTGCAGGGATCTCGCGGTTATGGATGACCAGGGATTTGTCAAAATAATTGGTCGAACAAAAGAGATGATAATAAGAGGCGGAGAAAACATATATCCGCGAGAAGTGGAGGAATTGCTTCACACGATTCCCGATGTGTTTGACGCTTATGTATGTCTTTGTGAATCATTTGGTAACATACGGTGTATTACATAAAATATGAATCAATAGGTTGTAGGCGTTCCCGATGAAAGGGTGGGCGAAGAAGTGTGTGCATGGATTCAGCTTAAAAACAAAGACTCAAAGCTTACTGAAGACGATGTCAGAAAATTTTGCAAAGAAAAGGTATTAAACGAAATAATTGTTGACTTTATATGTAATCATTGATTACTGATCAATGTTCATATGAATAGATCTCATACTTCAAAGTTCCCCGTTATGTCATGTTTGTCGACGGATTCCCAATGACTCCCACCGGAAAGGCTAAGAAGTTTATTATGAGGGAAGTGTCGTGTGAAAAGTTAGGCCTTAAAGAAATCATTAAGCGATAAATCACTAAAATATTATTTTTATTTTAAAATTTACATTTAATTAGAGTTTTTGATTTTTTATGTAAAGTATTTTACTAATTATATAAAGTGAGAAGTATACAAAACACTTTATTATTCTAAACTTATTATTCTACAAAAAATAAAAATGACATATTATAATTTGCTGACTTTACAAATTATTTTTGTTATTTAAAAATAAATATTGTTTACACATTATATAAAATTTCATTTACTCTTTAAATTATTTTACTTAATTGTGTACCAAAGTTAAAGTTAGCTATAACGGAATCACTGTGGATTATGAAATTATCAAAGATTAATTTATTAAATTGGTATCCCTAACCGCGCCTAATAAAATAATACTTTAAAAAGTTTTATTACAAAAAAGCAAGGACTTCATTGATGCATTGAATTTTAAAAAATTCAATGTTAATGTTATATTAAAATAGACATTGAATTTTTTAAACCACTTTTCAGACGTTAAACAATCAATTTACGTCAATCTCATTATAGTATAGTTTAATTTTTCGTTTAATTAAAAGCATATACTTTTATTTAATCTGATTTTTAAAATAATTATAATACAATATATGTAATTTAGTCTTCATTTGGATTACAAGTTTGTGAATACAATGTCTCAAATGTCTGTTTAAATATAGTTAATGAGAGAATCCTTGATTCAGAAAAAATGACTTCAATTAAACTAAATTATAAATAGTATGTCATTAAAAGACTTGTTTAAAACTAATCGAGCGATAAGTCATAGCTCTCACAGTATTTAAACATTAATTATTTAATAACGTGTAATAATTAGCGCTGAATAATAATTGTTGTCGCTCAATATAACATTAAATTACAATTCAATATTACATTCAGTCTCAGATTTCTTATTATTAATATTAAAACACAATTTATATATTGATTTTTACATTGAATAGTTTATAATTATAAAAAGTTTTTAAAAGTTTTAGTTATATTAATTTTTAACGAAAATATTTTAACTTTTTACACTGTTGTCAAATAAAAGCTACTTTAAGAATTTGATGTAAAGTACATTTAACAAATATATTTCACTTATAACTGTAAGTAAAGCCTATTTCATAGTATTCATAGTCTTAAAATATTTATGACAATATTTACAGTAAATCTTAGTTTTAAAATATATTTAAAAGTTTAAAAAATAGTTATTTATTGTAGTATTCCGTCCGTTTGATTATAGGTACTGAATAATACTGAATAGCAATGTAGTCGAGTATTAATACTACATAATTAAAAATTAAAAATTAAAAATTAAAAATTAAAAATTATATTGTATATTGAAGATATATCTAAAAGTCTCGTTAAAATTTAATTCATATTAAACTAAATCAAGAAATTATTACTTGATTTAACTATCAAATCAAAAAATATTAAAATAATTTATTTAAATCTGATCGAAAGGTTAAATATATTTGAACAAAATTCGAGCCCAAGATTCTTAAGATATACAATGTATTCATAATATGCTGATAACCTAACCTAACCTACCCTAACCTTAATCCCTAATCTTTGATTCTATTGTCGTTTAATGATTTACTTTAGATTTAAATAATATCAACAAATTTTTGTCAATACTTAATAGTATTCATAGTCTTAAAATATTTATGACAATATTTACAGTAAATCTTAGTTTTAAAATATATTTAAAAGTTTAAAAAATAGTTATTTATTGTAGTATTCCGTCCGTTTGATTATAGGTACTGAATTAAAAATTAAAAATTATATTGTATATTGAAGATATATCTAAAAGTCTCGTTAAAATTTAATTGATATTAAACTAAATCAAGAAATTATTACTTGATTTAACTATCAAATCAAAAAATATTAAAATAATTTATTTAAATTAATCGAAAGGTTAAATATATTTGAACAAAATTCGAGCCCAAGATTCTTAAGATATACAGACATAAGTATTATACGACTATTGGATTGGATTGGATGGGATTGGAATTAGGGATTAGAAACTAAGATAACAGCAAATTACTAAATGAAATCTAAATTTATTATAGTTGTTTAAAAACAGTTATGAATAAATACATAAATATTAATATCAGTCATAGTGTCAGTAATAAGGAAATTAATTTATGTGTTGTGGGTATTAAACAAATAGAGAATAACACAAAACACAATTTCATAAAATAAATTGAACACGGGTACAGTATTGAAAATAATACAGATATTTAATGGCAAATGTATAGTAGATATATTGAACACATTTATTCATTTATGCGTTAAATCGCAGAATCTATAAAACTGTTGAGACAGTCGTGAACTGAATCTATAATAAATAAAAAACAAATGCTAATCAAACAGGTTTACAAATGTCTAATGAAACTTGGGGCTTTTCCTTTTTATACATTTAATTAATCAGTTTTATATTAATTGAAATAATTTCTTCAATTCTAAGATTTAAAACTGACGAATAGATTCTCAATTCTCAAGACAATTGTGACAAATGAATGCAATCTTAAATAAATGCCAGAAATTATTGCAAATATAGACACAATTAAATGTAAGACTCATATTCCGTGACATTCAGTGTATGTGTTTTCAACAAAAAACACACGATTTGCACGAATAATGAGCTGGTATTCAATAGTATTGCCAATTTGTCATCAATAAAGTCTAGTTGTGACACAATTATACGCTTGATAACAATCGGTCAAAATAATATATTCAATTTATTTTACTAAATTTGCAAACTTTTCAAATAAAAGTTTAATAATTCAACGAATCGTTTTAAAGTCAATATCAACTCAATACAAATTTATTTTTATTTTTATTTAAAAATATTTGAATACAACTATAATATACTGTAATATTTATAACAGTATTTAGAATTTTTTTGAAGTAAAGAAAGTTTAGATTTTCAGGAAAATGTATTTCTGTTTATTATAATCACAGCTGCAATTGAATTATCGAAAACAAACAGTTACATCAAAAAAGTTTTTGTTTGAATATCGGTTTATGTCAAGGATTCCATGCAATCTATTGTCAACTATTATGTCAGAACATTCAATATAAATATTATATAAATTGACTCAACTTATTATGTTTGTATTATCGCTCATTAGAATGAGGACTAATTCATGCAAATTATGGACACAAATATATTATAAGATTCTCTCACTTATGATTACAAAGTCCACTGAAATTTATTCACAAAAATTGTGCTCAAAATCGTAGCAACGATTCAAATATTGTGACACTATATAACTTTGTGCTCAAATTTATTCATTGCTTTCTATTATTGTCAGAATATTATATTCTATTCAAATTTATTACGATATTTAAAATAATATTTTGTTTCAGGTACTGTAGAATTTATTTCACATCATCAAAAATGATAGTTATTGTAACATTTTACTCAATTGTTTTCTATTTTAATATAATTTGCTTACATGTAAAAGCTTACTTTTATAAACTTTTATAAATATTTTATAAATAACTATTAATTTGATATATTAATTAACAGCAATGACTACATCTTTGGCTTTAACTGAAATTAATGGGAATCGATATGAGATTAACACCAAAAACGGAAACATCGCGCAGAGGACAGGACCCACAGCACCGGCTCCTAAACAAACTCGTGACCAATGGGGCGGACAAATAGAGTTCCTGTTGGCCTGTCTCGGCAATGCCGTCGGACTCGGAAATGTATGTTTTATGTCATTTGTTGCTTCATTCAAATACTAATTTAATAATTCATTTATTTATTTATTAAAAGTGTTGGCGCTTTCCATATCTTTGTTATAAAAACGGTGGTGGTCAGTATTATTTTATGTTAAATAAATAGTATTAAATTTATAAATTTACACTAGTGCTAATTAGCATCTAATTGATTTTTACTATTGAATTCAGTTGTAATATAAACTGCATTAAATTTCAGGTGCATTCCTAATACCATATATCATATGTTCATTTGTCATTGGATTACCTTTATTTCTGATCGAGTTAAGTCTTGGTCAATATTCATCAATGGGTCCTGCTCATTTATATGCAAATTTATCACCATTTTTTAAAGGTGTGTTGTTAAATCTTTAGCCAATTTGTTGATCATCTCATCAATTAAATATAGGACTGGGATTAACATCTATAATAAGTTCAATGATAGTTGCCGTGTATTATAATATGATAATCGCTTGGACTCTCTTCTACTTCGTCGGCTCATTCTTGGGTCAGGATTGGCAGCATTGCGGACAACATTTCAATACATTAAGTCAGACAATTGCTTATAGAAATACTGTATATTATAATATATGTTAAACATTATTTTACAATCAATAGATTGCACGACAATTAACGATAAAATAAATTCCACTAATTATTCAATTTCGTCGACTGAAGAATATTTCAAGTATTATATAAAACATAATTATGTCATTTGCAACAAAACTAAATTGATGTTTTATTCTATAAACAAGTAACTTTGTGTTAACAAAATCTGATGGATTAGACGTAATGAATAGCATTAATTGGCGATTAGTTGCTGCGCTCTTTGTCTCCTGGGTTATAGTTGTGGCCGCACTCATCAAAGGGATCCAATCTTCGGGTATATTTATTATAGATATTTTACAACTTATTTGACATCAATGCTTAAAATTGGTACAATTTGTGAACACAGGGAAGGTTGTGTATTTTACGGCAACCTTTCCATATGTTATACTTATTATTCTGTTCATCAGAGGAATAACACTTGACGGAGCTATAGATGGTTTGTTCATGATTTTAAAATGACCTAGTGTGTAAATGTAACTAAACCTAATTAAATATGATAGGTTTGCGTTATTACGTGACCCCCGAGTGGAGCAGAGTTAAAGACCCGGGAGTCTGGAGGGATGCGGCCGTTCAGGTGTTCTATAGCTTTGGAATCGGTTTGTATTTCTTATAAGTTATAAACTTTTCATTTCGATAAATATCTGATCATTAATTCAATAAATATATAGGCGGTGGAGGAATGATTACATATGCTTCATATAATCGTTTTACTGATCCAGTTGTAAGAATTTGTTAAAAATTTTAATACTATAAAAAAATTACATTTAACTATCACTTAATAGGTCAGACATTCACTATTAGTTGGAATCGGAGATTTTTTAACATCAATTTTTTGTGGATCTGTTGTATTTGCAATGGTTGGATATATGGCTCATACTTTAAACAAACCAATTGACGAGATTGTTCAGAGTGGAACTGGTACTATAG
>CAJPVJ010000025.1:0-63455 GCA_905397405.1 Oppiella nova
GTGATTCTTTGCAAGTATTGGTTGAGTAGTGCATAAGAGATGTCACCCACAGTCTCGTGACTTGAATACTGTTCAACCCTTTCATTGCAAACATTGAGTTAAATAACCGTTTCGTCAAAATATAGACAATTCTTATGAAAAGTTTGAAATAAATTGTCGAAATTGTTAGCAAATTATTAGTTAATGAGACGAATCTGATGGTCAAAATGATATGAATTTGGATGCAAACCTAAACTCTATAACTAAACACTGTATGCATTGAAATGTGTGACACAAGTGTGCAGACAGAGACCAAATGCGGTGACAAATGTGTGGATAAAAGGAAGAAAGAAAGGAAAAACAATTTCGAGAACAGATTCAATGGTTTGAGTGAATGTGAACTCAAGAAGAAGACACTACCGGATCACTTGGCCTATGATTTAGATGTATTGATTGTAGGCATAAACCCGGGTTATTGGGCCGCTTATAAGGGTCACCACTACTCCGGTCACACCATTCACTCGCTTTAACTTCTATACCATGTATTGAATGTCTTGTTATGTACTGTATGTCAGGTCCGGGAAACCACTTCTGGAAATGTCTGTATTTGTCTCATTTGGTACCAAAACCGATGACCGCTTTCGATGACTTCCGTCTCATGGATTCGAGTTTTAAATACAGAATCGGTTTCACGAATATTGTCGACCGAACCACTCGTGGAAGCGATTGTCTCTCAAAAGATGAGATTCAAAGAGGATCTCAAGTTTTAATCAATAAATTGAAGACTTATTGCCCTAAAGTAGCCGTTTTTAACGGAAAAGGTATACTTAAGACTGTAATTGTATTATCAATTTATTATTACCGTAATTATGTTACCTTATATGGCATTCATTTATTTAATATTATTACCGCTAATACGGTATATGTTACCCAACTTTGCATATGGGTTGTCATCAAAGGGTTTCCCTTCTGTACCAATCCCTGTACCAATCCCTGTACCATCCTGTTCTCTATAATACTATTTTTAGTCAATCATTACATATATGCCAATACGTTGTATGCATCCGTTTTATCAATCAATTTAGAGTTTTATTCAATGAATTTATTTTCAAACAAACATATAAGCAAATAATTGTAAAAACTTATACCGTAGACAAATTTTTCAATTGCATTTGTTTGCAATTAATCAAGACAATTTTTAAAAATAATCTTGAATCTTAATTATCCACTTATTTTGCTTGATTTGAAAATCTATGCAGGGTATAGATTATGAGCCAGCGCATTCTAAATTGCATAAGCAATCATTCAATTCTCAATATATTTAAGATCATCATGTATCAATTATAATGTAACAGTATCATTTAAAGTATAATGTATTACAGGTTATGAATAAAACTTTGAAATGGATAATAAAATGTCATTTTTAGTAATACAGTATTAGATCATTCCTAAATTTTACGGGTAATATTGTATTATTAATGACAAATACTGTACAGGGTAATATGAAGTATTAATTTATTTGATTAAATGCAATATTTGGTACATTATTAATATTAATACATATAAATAGTGTATAAATATAATGATTTGTGAAAAGCACGACACCATTGATAGGCTATAATATTGTAGTCATTGTTGGCAATCAATGCAATCAATTAAGAGTCTCTCCTTTGGTTACCTAAACACACAACAAATGAGTCAATCATTGCAATCATCGCCACAATTATCTCAATCCATGTCTACCTTCGCCTCCAAGTATTCAATCCTTCGCTCTAAAGACGTTAGCTTTTCGTTCAGTGACGCCAGTCTTCCTCTGCAAGACATGTCTGCAAACGACACAACCCATCAAATTGTGGACCAATTCATAGTCAATACATACCAAACGAGTTCAAGAAGTCAGCGATCTTTTTGATGCTTCCGGTGATGATCTCAATGTACTCGCGGTTAGCCCAGTCCTGTTGGATCTGCTTCTGGATGCCTTCCTTCTCCAGAGTCGCCATCACTTACACCACACACTAATGGATCCAATGATTCACTGATTTATTACTTGTAATTGTCTTTACACTGGATTTACACTCAATATGAATATCAGTTTGAAATACAAATTGCAATCAATTGTCAATTGTTGACAACAAACAAACCATTCATATATAGCGTTACAAACATTTATAATATGTAACGTTATTGATGTGCACTAAACAGAGCACTGTTTGAACTGTGAATGGAAACACGTGTTTGTGTTTGAAGTGGTGGTCAATGTTTATACCATTTGTTTGCTGTAATTATCACTACAAGTAGTGCAAAGTCAAGACATGGAAGGTATGGATGAGTTGGTCACATGACTTACGACTAAATGTGTTTACCCTTCAGATAAGACATCGAAGAAGAAGCACAAATCGCCCCAAACGCTAGGCGTAAGTGTTGAGCACATCCTAAACACATCCTAAATGATTGAATACATTGACCATTGATTGCATTGTTCAGGAGATTCAACGCCAACAGGATTTCTTCCTGAAGCCGTCGTCAGCCGAGCCGAGTCTGAACGCCGAGCAGTGGCCACTCCTTCTCAAGGTATGTGACTGTGAGGGCTGTGGTGTCTGGTGTCTGACGGTGTGATTGTGACAGAACTACGACNTTCTTCCTGAAGCCGTCGTCAGCCGAGCCGAGTCTGAACGCCGAGCAGTGGCCACTCCTTCTCAAGGTATGTGACTGTGAGGGCTGTGGTGTCTGGTGTCTGACGGTGTGATTGTGACAGAACTACGACCGCCTGAACGTGAGGACCAACCACTTCACGCCCCTATCGTTTGGTTGTTCGCCATTCAAACGTGATTTGCGAGAATACTTGCGCTCGGGTTTCATCAATTTGGATAAGCCGTCCAACCCGTCCTCCCATGAAGTGGTCGCTTGGATTAAACGCATTCTGAGGGTCGATAAGACGGGTCACAGCGGAACCCTTGACCCCAAAGTGAGCGGTTGTCTCATTGTGTGCATCGAAAGGGCCACTCGTTTAGTGAAGTCTCAGCAAAATGCGGGCAAAGAGTACGTGACTATCTTTCGCCTCCACAGCGCTGTCGATAGCGAAAAGACTGTACTGAAAGCCGTGGAAACGCTTACCGGCGCTCTCTTTCAAAGACCTCCTCTAATATCAGCTGTGAAACGACAGCTCAGAGTCCGCACTATATATGAGAGTAAACTTCTGGAGTATAATAAAGAGAAAAATCTGGGCGTCCTTTGGGTGAGCTGTGAGGCCGGCACTTATGTCCGCACTCTTTGCGTTCATTTGGGACTCGTGTTAGGCGTTGGCGGACAGATGCAAGAGCTGAGACGAGTCCGCTCTGGCATTCAGAGTGAGGCCGAGGGGTTGGTTACGATGCACGACATTCTGGACGCCCAGTGGCTCTACGATAACCACAAAGACGAGACATATCTTCGACGAGTCATTAAGCCATTGGAAGCGCTTCTGATCTCTCATAAGCGGATTGTCATGAAAGACAGTGCAGTGAACGCCGTCTGCTATGGCGCCAAAATCATGTTACCCGGAGTACTCAAGTATGAGGACAACATCGAAATGAACGACCAGATTGTCGTCATCACCACCAAAGGAGAAGCCGTCTGTTTGGGTGAGTCTGCCTATCATTGCAATCAAATATATACCAGTAATACACAGTATTTATGATTTATCTGATGATTGATTGATCACTGAAGCCATTGCACTGATGACCACATCGACAATCGCGAGCAGTGATCACGGAGTGGTCGCCAAAATCAAGAGAGTTCTTATGGAAAGGGATACCTATCCCCGAAAGTGGGGTTTGGGACCCACTGTAAGTTTGATCGTAATTAGTGTTTAGCTCAATGTCTCACCTGTTGTCACAACATTAGGCCACTCTTAAGAAGAAGTTAATGAAAGAGGGATTACTAACAGATAAGGGAAAGCCTAACGACAAGACCCCAAAAGATTGGTATTTAAAATATCAGGACTCCTCCCATACCGATGCAAATGCTGACGGCCTGTCCTCACCCAACGGAACAGTCGTTAAAACAGAAGTAAAAGAAGAAGAGGCCGACGAAGAAATGGACGAAAGTGTGGGACAATCGGCTGAAAAGAAGAAGAAAAAGAAGAAGAAGAAGAAGAAAGAAGAGAAATCTGATTCGGAATAAAGACATTGATTCCGACCCAAACTGTCATTCTTTTATTTCTCACATTCAATCCAATCATTAAATAAATTTTTATTTTGAAATAATGTTAATTATATGTACCGTATATACTATATAGTTTACCTGGATGCACACTCGAGCCATTTGGGGCCACACTATGAGAGACAAAACTCTAAACATTTACACACTAATCTCTATACTGACTAATGTTATAAATTATAACTTATAATATTCACTGTTAATGTGGCCCGGATTACAATGTATTTGCATCGTATAATATACTATATAGTGTTTCATATATTTACCGCATTTGATTGTAATTTGGGTTTAAAGTGATTACAAATACATTGATAAGATTATAATTTATTCATGTTTATTACATAGTTAGTTACTATATGAATAGAGCAGGGTAATATTCTATAGAATTCTTGTGATTCTTTGCAAGTATTGGTTGAGTAGTGCATAAGAGATGTCACCCACAGTCTCGTGACTTGAATACTGTTCAACCCTTTCATTGCAAACATTGAGTTAAATAACCGTTTCGTCAAAATATAGACTATTCTTTTGAAAAGTTTGAAATAAATTGTCGAAATTGTTAGCAAATTATTAGTTAATGAGACGAATCTGATGGTGAAAATGATATGAATTTGGATGCAAACCTAAACTCTATAACTAAACACTGTATGTATTGAAATGTGTGACATAAGTGTGCAGACAGAGACCAAATGCGGTGACAAATGTGTGGATAAAAGGAAGAAAGTGCTTCCAAAGAATTTCTCGAATAGATTCAATGGTTTGAGTGAATGTGAACTCAAGCAGAAGACACTACCGGATCACTTGGCCTATGATTTAGATGTATTGATTGTAGGCATAAACCCGGGTTATTGGGCCGCTTATAAGGGTCACCACTACTCCGGTCACACCATTCACTCGCTTTAACTTCTATACCATGTATTGAATGTCTTGTTATGTACTGTATGTCAGGTCCGGGAAACCACTTCTGGAAATGTCTGTATTTGTCTCATTTGGTACCAAAACCGATGACCGCTTTCGATGACTTCCGTCTCATGGATTCGAGTTTTAAATACAGAATCGGTTTCACGAATATTGTCGACCGAACCACTCGTGGAAGCGATTGTCTCTCAAAAGATGAGATTCAAAGAGGATCTCAAGTTTTAATCAATAAATTGAAGACTTATTGCCCTAAAGTAGCCGTTTTTAACGGAAAAGGTATACTTAAGAGTGTAATTGTAATATCAATTTATTATTACCGCTAATACGGTATATGTTACCCAACTTTGCATATGGGTTGTCATCAAAGGGTTTCCCTTCTGTACCAATCCCTGTACCATCCTGTTCTCTATAATACTATTTTTAGTCAATCATTACATATATGCCAATACGTTGTATGCATCCGTTTTATCAATCAATTTAAAGTTTTATTCAATGAATTTATTTTCAAACAAACATGTAAGCAAATAATTGTAAAAACTTATACCGTAGACAAATTTTTCAATTGCATTTGTTTGCAATTAATCAAGACAATTTTTAAAAATAATCTTGAATCTTAATTATCCACTTATTTTGCTTGATTTGAAAATACATTGAACAAACTTTATTTAATATTTAACATAAATTCTGTAATACTGTACATGTACTATCTATGTCAGTATTACCGTAATAGTACCGTAACATAAAGCTATGATACTCTGTAATATAATAGTGTGAATTATATTATAATTAATGCTGCAAACTAATGAATTAAATATTAATTAACAGCTAATATTAATTAAAATATCAATTAATAGGAATCTACGAAGTGTTTAGTGGATCGACTCGTTTTCAATTAGGACTTCAGCCAAAAACAATAGATTCGACATTCATTTATGTGATGCCCTCATCCAGTGCTCGCTGTTCACAACTGCCCCGGGCTTCCGATAAACTTCACTTTTATATCGGTATCACTCATTTAAATTAAGTTTTTATTAATTATCTGAACACTACCTGTGCACACTTGACATTCTATACTCATATTGAGTTTTCAATATTGCAATTACAGTATTGTGATTAACTGTTTGCCAATTATTTTTGATAGGTTTAAGAAAACTTTTGGATCGAATCCATCTCTCAATGCCTATCACTGCCAATGATTTTATTTTCCCAAATCTCGAGTCAAACAAAAAAGTGTCCAAATATTTTAAAACTGAAGACTTGACACAAACACAGCCATGAGTTTAATTGGAGTTTTCATCAATTTGTATCAAATGAACAATTTTGCATCACTTATAATACATTACATATACTCTCATTTTATCATTTGTAACATAACTCACGAATTACTGATTTTATATTTTACTGTATAAGCACTAAAAGGTTGCATTTGTTAAAGTGTATAATAATAACAAATAAAATTTACAGTAATCGGAGCACATATCGACTCATTTTGCTCCCAAAACATCGCAATCATTATACCTATCATTTTGAATGTACTGTAAAATTGTGACCAAAATTCTAGAATTAGTTGAGAGATATAAGCATATTATCTCAATAACTACTCCTAT
This sequence comes from Oppiella nova, assembly GCA_905397405.1. NCBI lineage: Eukaryota > Metazoa > Arthropoda > Arachnida > Sarcoptiformes > Oppiidae > Oppiella > Oppiella nova. The sequence goes on from CAJPVJ010000025.1 coordinate 6,699, forward strand.
AAGTCACATAAATTCAGTTGTGATCTCAACATTTCAATTAAATTTGAAAATAATGTCAAAAATCACTGATTTAATGCTGATTTAAATTTGCGTATATTAATGATGATATACTAAATATCTGGTTTCAGTCTTCAAAGTAAGGGAAACTCTGCTCAAATTATATGTGAGTTGAAAATACTTAAAACTAACTTTTATTGAAATATGTTGCCAGATCAAAATTATGAATTCATAGAAAGTAAAAGTTGAGTAAATTATAAATAACAAAAGCGGGGAAAATATAACATAAGTTTAAAGCTAACAAAGAAAAAACGGTATAAAATACAGGTATAAGGCATACAATGTATGAACAGAGAGTGGAACACCTGCTCTTGATTTGGCTATAATTTGTGTGCAAATAAATCGGGACAAACATTGAACATAAGTTTAATACTCAGTTATCATTTAATAAATATAACAAACAAAATATTGGTATTTATATTCATAAATGATTCAATTTATTGTTTATTATTAAATATACATACAACTTCTGTACTTTACTGTACTGTAACATACATTCGTTATACTGTAATGTATTTTTACTATTATAGCATAACTTACTTTATTCCGGAATTAAACTTTCAAACAATTTATTCTTGATTTATAAAACTTTTAAAGAATTCTGGTCTAAAGGTTTAAATCTAATTATTACTAAATTTATATTAATTTAATACAACATATTTGAAAACATAAGCAGCTCGTGTATGATTTAGTGAGATTTAGTACAGTATATGACATTGTGTCCGTTCAGTCATTAAAGTGCATAAATATGATTGCCATTCAAATGCCCTGATCATCCCTAATATCCTTGATCATGCCATGTACTGAAAGTACTGTATAGTGCATCAAAACTATGAGTGATTTAATAATTGGCAGCTGCAAAAGTACCGTAATATTATTTGAATAGATGTATAATTTAAAATGTTGCTGGTTATTTAATGGCACTTTTATTTTCAATGATTAATACATTCGTTCAAAAACTCATTAATACTTTCAATCACTGCACACAACAATTGAACACAATTAACCATATAATGAATATCATGTTAATAAAATATAAACAAATAAATGATATATAAAATGTTATATTATTTAAATATTATAGCAAATTTACATTGCAAGTAATTCAAATAAGCCATTTATAACAAAAAACAGATATAAATTAAACCAAAAATTGGAAAATGAATGGAAAGCAACATCTAATGTAATAATAGGCCTACAATTGATGGATTGAGTCTAAAGTGTGTGCATTTAAATGAGGACTCGAGACAGTGTCTCAAATATAGGCAAACTTTTCAAAGTTTATCTCCAAGTTTGTCTGATCGCGTGTCTTAACTGTATTTCGAGATGTTTTTCATATTTATAGAGCAGAGGATTCAATGCACTGGTGGTATGAGAGGCACGTGTTGTGTCAGTCAGTGATTGTTAGAGCAGATGCTGGACGTACGCCAGAGACAGGTGGCATCAGGTCTGGGCAGACCTTATTATACGGCTTTCTTTTCAATCACAATATAAAAGGTCTAAAACCTCAGACAAAGGCGAGGATAGAGTCTCGACGTCGGACACCTGGCCTTTCGTGGATTCACGCACCAGTACACCAGTAGTGCCAAACTTACCAACAAGTCCTACACTCTCTACACAACTCTGTATTATGTAGTTTATACCTCTTCTCTATCGCATTTACACTACACTCTGTATGCCTATACTCTCAGTACTTCCAATTCCCCTAAAATAGACTTGTTTTCTGTGCTCAAGTAGACGACAAGTACTGTATGACTGCATAGAATATCATATGATGTACAGCATTTGATGACTGATATTTTATGCTCCTATGACAAATATTTATATTATTTATTTTCACTATAAATTATACAGTATGACTTTTATATTAACATTATGTTTCAAATTATATACAATACTGTATATGAACTTTTCTATTAATTGTCATATTAGTGAAATTCTTTGAATTCTAGTGAAATTCTTTAAAAAATTCTTTTGAATATGAATTATAAATTAATAGTCTCTCTCTCTCTCTCTCTCTCTCTCTCTCTCTCTCTAATTTAATATTTAATATAATTCTAATTTCTACATAAGATTAGAAATAAGATTAGAAAACACTTTTCAACTTAATACAGATTTATTTGGTATTTACTCATCACTTAAGCGTTGATTTCTTATTATGCAATAACTTCAACATAAGATAAACAGAAATTTTGTTTTCAAACTGAGAAATGAAGAATTTCTAGGAATTATGTAATTGTTTTGCATTAGTGTTACGCAAAGAATCGATTGAGAATCACATGAATGCATGCGATAACAAACCTATGACTGAACAGCGGTTTAGAGAGGAGTATACCAGTAGACCAAAGCCATACAACACTACACTATATCATAGCAATCATAACACTTGTTGTTATGAGACTTAAATGTCATGGGTCATTATCAAGTTGATAATATGAGCACACTCACTCTCCATCTCTATGTCTCTGTCTGTATGACTATCTGTCTGTCTGTCTTTCCCTCATGTCTTAATCAGGTACCTTCATATGATTTCATCGATTGATCATTAATTACAAATTCCTTTAAAACATGGCATTCAATGTGATCAACGAATGAGTGAACAAATTATTTGACGAGAAATCAAAGTTTAAATATTTGTAGATTGAAATGAAATGTTTATAAATATCAAAGTTCGGCTCAAGAGATGAGATGTTTTGGGGGGACATTGAGTGCAATGAGTGTTCAGTGATGTACTGATACTCCACTGTAAGAAACCAAAGACATTGAAAGTGTTTGTAGTGTTTGTCTAATTCTTATGAATCTATGACACACTCCGCACTTTAATACACTAAACATATCCATTGCTTACAGTAAATAAGCGCAAAGTCTTAAAACATAAAATGTTTTTTAAACAAAACTAATTGTGATTAAAAGTACCAATTAATAGGGTACAGTACAGTGTTGAAAATTGCTCAAATATCTGCCTGTGCTGTCACCAGTATTTACAAAAACAAATTCTAATTTCAAAGTCTTGTTTAGTACTAAATTAAAACAGTATTGCATTATACAGTATCTGAAATGTCTTTATATGTCAAATGACTAAACTTGGAATGTTTTGTTTTGTATGAAATTATTTATTATGAATAAAATTTGTATACAAATTGTGTTCATTTGTATACATTATACAGTACTAGAGAATACTGCGAACAAAGTAATAAATGTGATATTAATTAGCAGATTGCCGCTTAGGTGATTACATTACCGGCAATGGTATACTGTTATAATTAGTATGAATTCAAAATGATTGTCATGTGCTTAACCCTCGTCTCCTCTTTAATATACATTTGATATAAGAGCCGAACGCATGTATTGTTATAAAAATATTTGTGAAGATAATAAAAATTATAATTAATTTGATACTGTATTGTAGCCAAAGTTTGCAAAGTGTGAGTGCAACAAATTAAATGAAATTATAAATGAGTAGAGATTTTGAAACATTTAATAATGCAATAATATTACAGACTAATAGACCAGAGATAACAATTGATATGTTTATCCGGCAATAGTTCTGAGAAAACTTTCATTTCAATTGCATTCTGTATGTGTTATACCGTACAGAATATACACATTATTGGCGCCAATAGTTCAACAGTAGGAGTAAATGCTCACAAGTGCTATCAATTATAAACCTTTTGTACCCTACCGTAGTCTAACTTATCTACCGGCAAATACTCACAACTTCTTCTTATTGTATATATCAATTCAAATCAATTACAGTACAATCATTTAGAAGTCAGAAATACTATTTATTTCATTTAGAAATTATAATAATAAAAAGTTATATTAATATGTGCAATATACTTAAAATACTGTATTGTTTTCTGAATGCGCTGTACTTTTTGTGTGATTTCAATTGTGTGATAAGAATCATATTGTAGGCTCACTGTTAGGTATATCTAATGTATTGGAGACCAACTACGAGTAAATACGATGTTTCAATATAAGACAGGATCTGAAACCATGTGCTGAAGAGCAGGTGTTTTACAAATGAACTGTTTTTCAGAATAACGCGATTCTGGTTCCCATCTTCACAATAGACATCTAAATGACTTTAAATGACTGTCATTTGGTTATGAAAAATCACGTTCCCGTCCCTCCAGATCCTCTCAGGTGTTGGTTCGTCGCTAATTATCGTCGTTTACGTCAATTTACATTTTCATTACAATAACAATACAAATATAATAAATTATACAATAGAATAGTGATTACATTATATACTATATAGCAGTACACGGACGTAATACTGTACATTGTATAACACACATCAACTCTCTCTCTCTCTCTCTCTCTCCCCACTTGTAAATTCCCAAATATACCGTCACTGTAACCTAATTTAAAGGATTTGATTTAAGATTTATTTGAAACACACATTTGTTGTCAATTTACGTGTTTGGCGTACATCTAATAATTCATAGAAAAATGAATGGTTCGGGAATTTTCCACATTTACTCGCAATTGTTTATCCTCTCATTATTTTCAAAGCTATTAACTGAGTATTTATTAAAATAAATTATTTCTATTTTTAAACGTTAAAAAATTAAGGAAATATTCGTCGGAAATACTGTTGAGAAAATAAAAAGACATATTAAACAACTTTGTTAATGCTAAATAAATATATTGATATAATCAATAAGTTGTAAACAAATTGTGTAATCTCTACACTAAATTTACTAAAGAATTGGTTAGCAGTCAAACGGCAAACACACTGAATAAGTGACTATTTTTGGCAGAAAAATGAATCATCCATCTCTCAAATAAACAACATTGAAATTAAATTGAAAATATTGTTATTTATCTGAAAATATGTACAAATTGTTTGTAAAAAACGAAGGTTTGTTTTTGAGAGCAAGAGCTCTTGGATTAGATATACTCAACATTTGTGTATTTGTGGCGAAAACTTGTTATTTGAATATTTGGCCACAAATTAGTAGATCTAGTATTTCATTAGCGCTTAAGTTTTAGGTTATATTCATACATAACTTATACGCCATTCGTTGCGAAATATTACTATTAATATACAGACTATACAAGTATTAGAAGTGTTGTAAGAATTGAGACAAACACTCGTTTGTTGTATTCATTAAGTATTCATTTAGTATGCATTTCGAGAAAACTATTTTAAGTTTTACGCAAATAATTATCAAAACTATTTCACAACAAATTGAGGAAAACTTTAATTTGAGTATTATTTGAATGCCTTTTCATAAGGCATTTAAATATGATTTTTGTGTTTATTTCGCAAAACTGATACCAAATGCGAGTTAACAATAGGGAGGAAGTGTTGCCATGTCTTGAGTGGAGGAATGTTTGCATTTGTGGCGCGAAAATGATAGGAATGCAGACCTCAGACCAGACCAGACCTACCAAAACTACCAGTGCTCGCATCCACTGTCAAGCAATCCCTGCTTTCCACCGTCTCCATAGCCTCTACAGCCCTGTATAGCCGTATAGCCATCTCGAGTGATGTGGTGGCGGAACCATACAGTCATACAGTGTATGGTGTATGACATGTATGGCATGTATGGGTGCGCCACCACCACAACCACCACACCATTGATGGCATTGAACATCCTGTGAGTTGACTCGCCATTCATGCCATTCATGGTATATATACTATGCCTATAGCCTATGCAATGCATACTATGCCATACTATGGCATACTGTGTCCCGTGTTCTGTGAACTGTTGAACCATAATTGGGACCATATATGCAATGCTATAATATGGTAGACAGAGGTATGGTATGCAATGGTATGGTATGCAATGGTATAGAATGGCCGGTTAGACGGCATTCCTACTGATTCTCACGTCAAGCCATCCATTCATTCACTGCTTCACAGGTTCTCACGACTCGTCAAAAGAGCGCCAAAACTCACTAACAATTCATTACAAGTGGTCTCCAAATACTACACCAATTGTCCGACACTTGCATAACATCTCATAGTTAGTTGGCTAAGGGGTAGACCAGGGGTCAGGGCTCACACCTACCTACTAGTCTATAGCTTACACCTTCACATAATAGCCTACATTACACTAATAGACAACATATGAAACAAGTGATATTTATTTGTAATTATAATTACTGTATTGTATTAGTAGTGAAAACAAGTGTTAGACGTAGAGATCAATCAGAGTTAACATGTTTTGTCTATAATAAGCATCCATTGAGTTATGAATTTAGAAAAACTTTTATTTTTGCTTCAATTCAGTGTCTAGTCGTCTGATCGCAAGTTCATTGAAAATATGAGAATATATTCTCATATTCTGTACTGTATATAGAATATAGGAATATAGCGATTGTACAAGGTACTGTCTTATTGCACATTACAAGTAGTGTAAGTGCACTATGACTGCACTCACACTTCTCTATAATACACATTAGCTATAGTTTGCATAATTGTCATCATTATTATTATTATCCAATTCTCGTGAATCCATCAATAAATACATGTTTCATGAGATTCATTTGATGCGTCACTTATTCGTACTAAAGCCTAATGCTTACAACACTATTACTACTGTACTACTAGTCTACTACACATGCAATCACTGCTATACCTATAGTATAACTAATGTATTGTATTGGGTATTGCATTCATCAATGCAATCAATGCCTATCATAACCTTTACATAACTCATGTCCAGTGAATGCACTGTTCGGGTTAAACAGTGCTATGTTTTGCATACATTTCTAATACAATGGTACTGTATATGTAAGTGTGAGTCCAATGTATTGGCAATACTGTAGTACAGTATAGAGAGGTAATAGCGCTGCCGGAGTGTATTGGCACGGATTCGCGCCCAACCACCACCTCATCACACACTGTCCCACACGTCAGACACACTCATACGCCTAAGCATAGAGTTCTGCGGGTGTGTGGTCTGAGTGGACACCCGGACCCCCGTGCGGTCATTTGGTGGCCATGGATGGTGTCGTATATGCATTGGTGATGGCATGTCGTGATGGATAGGATGGCAGTGGTGTTGATTGTGATGATTAGAGTTATTAACGTTTCATTGACACCAAACTTTTCATTTGAATCGCACTCACAAAAACGTGCGCCAATTGTGTGCCCCCTTTGCACGTCATGTATGTATGAGTGCGTGAGTGGGGGTCTGAGGGGTGAGTGGAGCGCATAGTGCGCTGCCATTGGCTGTCGTAGTGGTTGTGTGAGTGTGAGAGTGAGTACCATAAGAGCCATTGAGTGTATTGCGAGCCTTAACTGGCATTGAGTCAGACGTGCGGTGGAGTTGTGTGGATACAGACGTGTCAGTCGTTTACTCTCTCATTGCATACGTTTGCCATTTGCTGTATAGTTGTATAGCTGTAGTGTCGGTGCTCTCACTCCCCTATCCTACCAGTGCTACCAGTGCTCAGCGAAGCCCACAGTGTTTGTGTTGACACCGGGACACCGGCCCACCACTGACCACATTACCCCTATCACTACCACTTGGATGTTGATGACCACTTGTGTCTCGTGTATGTCGTGTTGATCATTGATGTCCCAAATGAAGACAACCCCTCGCGATAGAGAGCCCTTCGAGAAGTGCTATCGAGTGGGACCAGTGCTCGGGAAGGGCGGCTTCGGCACCGTCTATGCCGGCACACGGATTAAGGACTCATTGGCGGTCAGTAACCACTCAGACATTGCGTCCATGGAGTGAATGCCACACTCAATGAGCGCTCAAACAAACAGTCACTCATTGCCGCCATTTTGCCACTCATTCACGAATTGTGTGAATGCTGTGAATGGGCGCCAAAACAGGCATTCACTGCACCACTGATGCAGTGCTCGCAACGACTGCTATGAGTGACCACTGTTTGGCTCATTGGATGCGTTGATGACTGTATGACTAAATGTATGTCTAATCCATGAATAGGTGGCCATTAAGCACATCAGCAAAGACAAGGTGACGGCTTGGGAAGGGGTATGTATTGACTCTGTGATGACTGCCATGACTGTGCCTACAATGGTGTGTCTGTTGTCCTCCGCAGTGTTCGGGACACCGATTGCCTCTCGAGATAAGTCTCCTGCGAAAAGTGGATCACATCTCAGGTGTGATAAAACTGATCGATTGGTACGAAAGGAGCGATTCGTTTATCATTATAATGGAGAGACCGGAAGCCGTCAAAGACTTGTTCGACTTCATCACCGAAAAGGCTGTTCTCGAGGAGAAGTTGTCGCGACTCTTCTTCCGACAAGTGGTCGAGACTGTGAGTGCGTGTCATAAGGCGGGTGTTATTCACCGGGATATAAAGGACGAGAACATATTGGTTGATATGCGCACCTATACCCTCAAGATTGTCGACTTCGGCTCCGGCGCCTACTTAAAGGACAGCGCGTACACCGACTTCGACGGTAAGTGTTTGCGGATAACTGAGACTAAGAGTGATAGTGCTATGACTGCGCGGGTAGTGGCATATGAGGCCATCTATGGCCAGACGGCACACTGGGATGAGTGGGCGCTTACCACTGATGACGACTTGTTTGTGTTTTTTTGCTTACAAACAAATGGCTTTAATTAAGACATAAATAATATGTATTTATAGCCAATCCGTCACTAATCCTACTCTACTCTAGCATATAGTGTATAGTGTACTACAGGTATACTGAATACATGTATAGAGTATATAGCAATCCACACGTCTATAGACAACAACAACTATACGTCATCTCTCACTCCGATATTTCCTTTTACGTCATTCCCAACGATTGTCTTATTTATTGACGTCTTCTCCCAAACACATCTCTATTGATCATTAATTTAGTGATTGTTTTGTGTCCACCACTTGTATCTCATTTCTAATTAACCCCAAACACTATACCACAGAATACCTCAGCTCTTGAAGCAAATGTACGGATAGTGTTGTAATGAAAGTGGGTTTTCCTCAACACTAATAACACTAATAATTATTTTATTTATTTATTTTGATTTGGATTTGATTGCGAATTATGTTTATAATGTTTGTCTCAACTGTTTGTTCCCTTTTCTGCCATCGCATGCGTTATGACCCAAATAGGCATACTTTGGATACTTTTAGACCATTCATTCATATGTTTATATGAATTCATTGTTTTAATTATTTAATTGCTTTACAAACAAAGATATGATTACATGTAGGACTCGAGAGACTGTATCTATTTGTCGAGATGTGCACTTCTCTGTCAAACTTCTTGACATTTATCTATCATATCAATGGTTTGACATTACATTCAATTACATTACAATTGATGGCAATATTGTATTACAATAACAATAACATTATAGGTGTGTATAGGGGTATAGTATAGTGCAGTACAGGTATAGGGCATTGGATTGTCGGTTATAGTGAGACAAACGCATGAATAAGTATTGAGGAGTTGTGACAAAAAGTGCGCTAAAGAGTGAAAAGTTTGTCTCAAATATTTGTGATGTCGACTCCACTCGAGTGGTAGTGTCTGTCGATATGGCTTATGGCTGACAGACATTACGCCATCACTGCATACATTGAGTGCATTTGCGCACCAAAAGCAAAGCTACTGAGGAATGCAGTGCTCCCTCCAGGCGCACACCCGGAGGTCACCGGCCCTATGCTACCAGTGCCACCACTGGGACCACCACTAGTACACTGTTGTGGCCATTCAACCCCTGCGCCCCTATCACTGCACACCAATGGATGACTATTAATGAGATAATCAATTGATTGCTTTCATGTCATACTGTATACAATACCAATGAAACCCGCATTACACCAATACATTCACTACAATGTATAGCAAAGTAGTTTATATTAATTAATGTAAAACAGGTGTTGTGTCTAATTAGGAGGCAAATGACAATTGTGTTGATATGACCACCGAAGACAGACACACCCTTAGGCCTCAAACTTATTGACAAAAATGTATGGGCTCTGGAATGCCAACTATCCATTAGTAGGCACTTGAACTGGTTTTTCCATACTTTTCGCATACAAATACCAAACGCTAATTCCCTATAAGACTATAAGTACAGTACATTCAAACCAATGTCCCTTTAATTGCTATTCAATCCAATATGACTATTATTATATGAAACATGTCTGACTTGTCCTATGGTTAGCATTGATGTGATGGCAAACATTGATTTCCTGATGCATGCATTGCTTATGTATTTATTTATAAATTGCAAACAATTTTCTCTTTTATACAAAAGTGTGTCGACTCTTGTGATCACAACAGTTAGTTAGACTTTGTGGCAATCAAATGGTTGTAAGACTTGATAAGTGAATGGATCACATGTTTGTAGTGGTGGTAACTATGCATAACCTAACCTAACTGGGTCACATTCCCAATTCTCATATTCTATTCCCAAATGGTGTTCCCATTCACTAAAACTCAAACCTTGAATAACAATTGGTGCGAGGATTGCAATATGGCTGACATAGACATACCATCGCACACTCACATGCAGATAATCACTTGATTTCTCATTACATTACCTCTACATCTCTGTACAAACCCTTAGCATTTGTGTGGACACACATTCACACCATTATAAGGCTGTAGTGTAGCTGTTGTCGAGTATTTGCTATTTAGAGGTCGTCTCACGTCCTTCAGAGATGTGCTGCCAATGCCTGCTATTTATCACTCTTTGACTGCATTTGTATGCAATTAAGACATACCTTTATAATTGATCTAATTGTGTGTATTCTGTATGCATAGGAACGCGAGTATATTCACCGCCCGAGTGGATCCGCCACAACCGATATCACGGCCGCTCAGCCACTGTCTGGTCGTTGGGAGTACTCCTCTATGACATGGTTTGCGGCGATATTCCCTTCGAGAAGGACTCCGACATTCTCTCAGCGGACGTCCGTTTCCGGCGAAAGTTGTCGTCCGAATGTCAAGATCTGATCCGAAAGTGCCTCTCAATCTCGCCCTGCGATCGACCATCGCTTGAGGACATCCTATCCCACCCCTGGATGTCAGCCAAGTTGGAGAGTGGCGTCTCGTCGGGAATACCAGTCCAGAGCAGACGTACGCCCATAGACTCGCAGTCTATGTCAGACCAGTCGTCGACCAGCAGTCAAAACAGTCACGAATCCATTTGACCTGAATTTGCGTTTAGGTTCAAAACAATTAATTAAATTGAATTCATTTTCATTTATTTATATTTTATTTCATCCATGCATTAACTCAATTGTAAAATATTGTAAATAACTTGAGAATATTTTAGGAAATTATATATCAGTAATTAAATGACTGACAAATGAAAGTATAAAATATAGACTAAATATTTGTACATTTTTTGCAACTAATTAAACATTTTTTCACTGCTCTAATCATATAATGATTTTAATGATTATTACATATTGTAAGCGCAGATTTATTTTTATATAACAAACCTTACAATCAAATGATTCAATAAAATTAAAATTGGAAATTCATATAAATTTGTTTTTATTTGGAAAACATTGACCACAACTTTAACGCATAACTGGCCTCCCGTTTCGCAACCTCTCAATCTCATTGACAAACTCATCAATTTCTATTGAATACAATCTTCATTGCCCTACAGTACAAAGTCCACAACCAGTGTTCAATTGGACATTCAGTGTTCATCATATACTGTATAATTATTGGACAAATACTGTATTCAATCCATTTCCTAAAAGATTGACAATTTGTGACAAATCAACACTTTTATAATATAGATAATTAGTGTCATATTTGTAATATATTTTGCTATACATTCAAATTTTATTTAAATTGCGATTATACTGTATATTAATATATCAATAAAATTAATGCCAAATAATAATAATTTTTTCATTATCAGTAATTATCGAGAAATGAATTATCATTTCCTTGTCCTCAGGAATCAGACTTTTTGGAGTCATTTCTGTAGGAGTTATTCAAATGAGATCAACGGAAATGAACGCCTTTTCAGACATTACATCATTTGATACTTTCATTGAATATCATATGAAAACTGACGGCCAATACAGTGCTATTAAACACGAAGTTATCTCAAGTTATAATAAGTTAAGTATAACTATAAGTGGATTAATAGAGTATTCAATTGATGTCAAGTCTTAGCCCATCGCTGCAACAGTAGGTGTCGTTAGTATCGGTCATAGGCTTTGAGAGCCTCTCACGTGCACTGACTCTGAGTTTGCATTTGTTTTGATGTTTTCATTGCAATTAACCGACAATTGATGCAAACAGTTATGAATCAGATGAGGATCTTCTCCAACATTGCCCTCAAATGTGGTCCAAACCATACATTCACTCATCACTTCAGACGAACTCTGTGCTCATCTCAAGACACCAAACAAGACATGAGAGACCCTTTGCGGGACAGGAGTCGAGTGATTACTCCGGAACAGAGTATTCAGTATCTGAAGAGCACAGGTATGTCATGACTTGTGATTGTGTGGTGTTTGTCATGACTTGTGATTGTGTGGTGTTTGTCATGTAATTGTTTGATGAATTGGTTAGCCTTTAAGGAGACGTACGCTCACCACAAGGTCTGGCAGTTATTTCGGCGTAACTTTAAGGGCCAGTACTCGCCGTATAAATCCCGCAGCACTTGTATTATCGATGACTATGTCTACACATCCAATCCCTGTCCCATTTGTCGCGACCAGTATCTCGTACTTCACTATACGGTGAGTGTATTACTAGTATTACTAGTATTACTAGTGTAAAAGGTGTGCAACTAATGCCCAAATGAATTGGCAGAACATGGATCTACTCAATCACTTCATTAATCCTCATTCGGGTTATGTCTACGAGAATACCATTCTATGTCTTTGTGCCAAACAATACGAACAGCTATTGGTTGCCATCACTTTGGCTAAAGACTGCGGGCTCTTGACGTTTGAGGTTCCGCTTCGTACCTATGATTACCACGAATACTACAAACATTTGGATCACAATCACCACAACCATCATAATCACAATCACCATCACATCGCTAGTCATTGATTCGATGGTTTAGATCTCGCCATTCATTGATTGATTGTACTCTAGACCCGATTGGGATCATAAGTACACTATAATTGATATGATTTAGTACTACGGTATATAAATTTACAGTATGTAACTCTAATAATTATTGTTTATTAAATAAAATGACTTACAACTCTTTTAAATTTATTTTTTATTACCGGTATTTGATGTTTTGTCTAAATTTTCTATAATCTCAACAAAACATTATGTATTAGAAATATACAATTTTAATTGATAATATTAAATTAATAAGTTTAGTTGGTGGAAAAGGTGTATTACTTAATACAGAGACTGTACTATACAGTAATTATTATAATAGTAACGTTGTCTATGAATTGCCGGCATTTCATCAGTTGATTGAATTGTTTTGACTGACATGTGATTCAATGATTTAATTTGAAATAATTCATTAGATTTTAATTCAATTCAAATTATGTTTAAACTAAACTTTTTGGACAAAAGCTTTTCACTTAAAGTTTACCGAAAATTACTGCAAGACTTCAGACATATAAAGGTTTGAGATATAAGTGAAATGTGATATGTTTTTGCAACTGATTGTTGTGGCAAATGTAGCATGGTGGTGTTGGTGGTGACCCTGGTCCAGTGAGTGCGAGGCACCGACTCTTTGCCAGTGTTGCCGAATCGTCGGCAATAAGTGAAATGTGATATGTTTTTGCAACTGATTGTTGTGGCAAATGTAGCATGGTGGTGTTGGTGGTGACCCTGGTCCAGTGAGTGCGAGGCACCGACTCTTTGCCAGTGTTGCCGAATCGTCGGCGAACGGTCAGCAATGGCACCGACCGGCGGAACTGATCCGCAATATCGGGATATCGGCGCACATCGACAGCGGGAAGACTACTCTGACTGAACGGGTTCTCTACTATTGCGGGCGAATCCAAGAGATGCATGAAGTGAAGGGTAAGGACCAGATCGGCGCCACAATGGACTCCATGGAGTTGGAGAGGCAGAGGGGCATCACCATCAAGTCGGCCGCCACTTATGTGAACTGGAAGGGCACTGCCATCAACATCATCGACACTCCCGGACACGTGGACTTCACGGTCGAAGTGGAGAGAGCCCTACGAGTGCTCGACGGGGCAGTACTCGTGCTCTGCGGGGTAGGAGGCGTTCAGTCGCAGACCATGACTGTCACCCGACAGATGAGGAGGTATGACGTGCCGTGCATTGCATTCATCAACAAATTGGACCGAATGGCTGCCAATCCTTATCGAGTGATCGATCAGCTCAGACACAAACTCGGATTCAACGCCGCTTTCCTTAATATACCCATTGGTCTCGAGTCGAAACACACGGGTATTGTGGACCTCATCCACCGAAAGGCCGTATTCTTTGAGGGCAATAATGGGTTCGCTTTGAAATGCAGTCATTGTTTGAAATATAAACTAAAATATATTGTCAATGAATTGAAGTGAAATTGTTAGAGAGGGTGACGTTCCCGAAGATATGGTGTCCATAATGGAGACCAAACGCCAAGAACTGGTTGAATGTCTGTCTAATTGTGACGATATTTTGGGTGAAATGTTTCTTGATGAAAAGCAACCAAACAATCAGCAAATAATGGTTTAATTGATTGTCATTTATCGTAATTTAAGAATCTATTAAAACAAATGACTCTTTGAATTAAAGGATGCAATTCGTCGCTCGTGTATAGCTTTAAAGTTCATACCAGTGCTGACCGGAAGCGCCTTAAAGAACAAAGGGGTTCAGCACTTGTTGGACGCTGTCATCAGTTATCTGCCGAATCCATCGGAAGTGAAGAACTACTCTCTAGTGCACGAAGAGGAGGGCTCGGCTCCGAAGCGGCTGCTAATGAATGCGGAAAGAAGTGACAGTAATATGTTTGTGGGACTGGCATTCAAGTTGGAGGCAGGCCGTTTTGGACAGTTGACGTATATGCGCGTATATCAGGGACTGTTACGGAAAGGTAGTTATATATATAACTCTCGGACCGGCAAGAAGGTGAAGGTCTCGCGATTGGTTCGAATGCATTCCAACCAAATGGAGGAAATCGATGAGGCGTTGGCCGGAGATATCTGTGCCCTCTATGGCGTCGACTGCGCCAGTGGTGACACTTTTGTCACTCAAAGAGAATCCAATATATCGATGGAATCCATATATATTCCCGAAGCCGTCATCTCGATGTCGATGAAGACAGTGTCGAAGGACTCGATGGAGAACTTTCTCAAAGCCATCACTCGCTTCTGCAAAGAAGATCCCACTTTTCGGAGCCATTGGGACGATGAGAGCAAAGAGACTATAGTCTCAGGAATGGGTGAATTGCATCTCGAAATCTACGCCCAACGCATGGAAAGGGAGTACAACTGTCCCGTCATTTTGGGCAAACCTAAAGTGGCGTTCAGGGAGACGATAGTGCGGTCGTGTCCTTTCGATTACTTACACAAAAAACAGAGTGGAGGCGCCGGACAGTACGGCTGCGTTCAGGGAGTAGTCGAGCCGTTGCCTCCGCACCAAAACACACAGAATATATTCTCAGACGAGACGTCCGGTCCTAATATACCCAAACATTTCGTGCCATCCATTCGCAAAGGGTTCCAACAGATGTGCGAAAAGGGACCTCTTAGTGGACACAAACTCATTGGCCTTAAGTTCCGACTCCGAGACGGCAAACATCACTGCGTCGACTCTAATGATATGGCATTCATGTTGGCCGCACAGGGAGCTATGCGCCAGACCTACGATATGGGCAAATGGCAAATCCTGGAGCCCATCATGAATGTGGAGGTGAGCTGTCCCTCCGAGTTTCAGGGAGAGCTCATCGGACAGGTATCCCGACGCTCAGGGGTTCTCCTCTCAACCGACGAATCAAACAATTGGTTCACAATTAATGCCGAAGTAATTGATATTTTATTTGACTTTTGCTGTCAAATGCTTTGATTGTCTGTTTCATTGAACGTTAGGTTCCGCTCAACGATATGTTCGGATTCGCCGGTGAGTTGAGGTCATCCACGCAGGGAAAGGGAGACTACACTATGGAGTACTGCAGATACTCTCCCACCAGACCTGATGTCACGCAACAACTCATCGAACAATACAATCAAGAGTTGGAAACAAACAGACAAATGAAGAAAAAGAATAAATAATATATTCATTGGATTACAGATTATAGTCATTAGAGTCAGACATGTCTTGAGTTTGTAATCAATAAATGGGTTTTTGTCACAATTGTTGCCATACTATAAGACACAGTATATCATCACTGCTGCTGCTGTTGTGGTGGCTGTGGTTGTGGTGCGAGTGAGTGGTGTTGAGTGTGTTGTTGCAGTTGGAGTTGGTGTTGATGTCGGAGTCGGTCCAAGTCGTTGAGCCGTTGCCTCGAGTGCTCCAACCGATGCCACGCCATGTGATTGACTTTCATGGACGCATAGGAGGAGCCCTCGTGGGCCTGACCTGTCGACACACGTGTCAAGTACTGGATCTGTTTGGAGATGTCTGCGTCGACCGCCTCCAGTGTCTTGAGGAAGGCATTGGTCTGTGTCTCGACGTTCTTAATGCTGGGCTTGTCTTTGCTGAGCTCCTGAAAGGCCTGGGAGGCACTCGCCATCATTTGGCACAACTGACTCTCGATGGCGTCCAACTTCTTGAGCCTTTCGTTTTGCATGTAATTAGTCATGACTTCCCCCACAACTGGATCTATCGCTTGAATCGGTGGTCACTTGCAGTGACTCACAGTCGGCACAAAACACAATCAGTCTATCATTGAATGCATTCGCAATTTGAACGCAAATCGCAAATAACGTGACAATATATATGTCCCACAAACTGAATCCCTGCCCACAGTTTGCAATCAATGATCGACTCTCTCTGTATTGCAAAACTTGTGTTCAATACTATTATATTTATATAAATCAAGATTTAAGTAATTTTTAAACTTTAAATGCAAATAAAATTGTAATAATTATGAAAAGCCATAAATGTTTGGTAACTTTGAACACTTTATATTCATGTGTTAGAGTGTATGTTCATGTTTCCATTGGGAAGTTGTGGCACATATGACCGTAGGATTGCATACAATAGACACAATTCCGGCAAAATAAAGTCAACCAAACAAATAGCCGAACACTAAGCGATGCTTCGCTCTGATTGGCTGAGACTCGAGATGACGTCAAATGACTGGATTTGAGATGAGTTTGAAATTAAGGCAAAACTGACTGCAAATCGATTGACTCATTGAGTGCTTAACTGTCGCCACAACTGAGCCACAGATCTCTCTCTAAGATATTGTCTTTGTTTTGGAAGCGATAAGTGATTTGCGGACACAATGCGTGAAATAGTGCACATCCAGGCCGGACAGTGCGGCAATCAGATCGGCGCTAAGGTATGCCTTATATGAGCACCTCTTGGGTCCTATCATACTGTCTATGCTGTGGTGTACTTGTGGTAACTGATGGTGTATTGTCTTAGTTCTGGGAAGTGATCAGTGATGAGCACGGCATCGACCCCACCGGCACCTACCACGGGGACAGTCACCTGCAGTTGGAGCGCATCAATGTCTACTACAACGAGGCTTCCGGTCAGTTATCACCCATTATTGCCATCATTTGCTCTCTCTTTGCTTAAAAGGCAATCATTTGAATACCAAATAAAGTAATGAATGAATGAATGGAAGAGTTCTTTGAATCTAATGTTTGTGTTGTGGTGTTGAATGTGTGGGTGATATGAGTGGTGATGGTGTGCCTGGAATCGTGTCAATCGCCAAATAAGGCATTCAATTCACACCACTATTCAAGCCTTCGTTCATCTATTCATTCATTTGAAGCCCTTTTCACTCATTTTTTTATGAGAAGGACTTGTTTTTCAAGTTTTGCATCACTTGTCAGACTTGTAGTTCTCTATACATTCAATACATTCCTAATATGGAAATCAATTTAAGTTGAGGTGATTTACCCCATCAAACAACACATTAATTAGTTTAATCCCATCTACCAGTCCAGCCCTCGCCCACCAAACTCTAGATATCACCCCAAATGCTTTGGCAGGTCATCCCAATTGTCAAACTTGACTTTGTATCCATTTCCTTACACCTAAACTTTATTTTACTTTTACAAAATTATCAAATTTTATGCCTTTCATGTCAAAGTCATTAAAAAGTTTATTTTTCTTTACTAAATCTTTGCACCACTTTTAGTACATTATATCTATTAGTATCAGTCATAAAAACAAAAGTTTTGGCAATCAATTCCCATTCATGACTTTTAATTGATTCCCGTATTAATAGATTAGTTGAAATGACAGGAAAACTTGCACAAAGATTGCTAATTAGTAAAAATTGATAACACAATACATTTTAATACATTCAAATCGGTTTGAATGAACCAAAACGAGACAATTATTGCATTTGTATATAAACTAATAACAAAAATGGTTGCATTCAGTGGGCAAATACGTGCCGCGAGCTATTCTTCTGGACTTAGAGCCGGGAACCATGGATTCGGTTCGTTCGGGTGCTTTCGGGGCTCTCTTCAGACCCGATAACTTCATTTTCGGTCAAAGCGGTGCCGGAAATAATTGGGCGAAAGGCCACTACACCGAAGGCGCAGAACTCGTCGATACAGTGCTCGATGTGGTCCGCAAAGAGGCCGAGGGATGCGATTGCCTCCAAGGCTTCCAATTGGCTCACTCTTTGGGTGGCGGAACCGGCTCTGGAATGGGAACTCTTCTCATCTCTAAGATTCGTGAGGAATATCCCGACCGTATTATGAATACATTCAGTGTTATGCCATCGCCTAAGGTTTGTCACTATTTTACCCTAATATTGATTCTTGCATTCATTACACAATGCCTTATACGTCAGGTATCGGACACTGTAGTCGAGCCTTACAACGCGACCCTCTCTGTCCACCAATTGGTTGAAAATACTGACGAAACCTATTGTATTGATAACGAAGCGCTGTATGACATATGCTTCCGAACCCTCAAACTAACGACCCCTACCTATGGAGACCTCAATCACTTGGTTTCGGTGACAATGTCTGGAGTGACTACTTGTCTCCGATTCCCGGGCCAACTGAACGCAGATCTGCGCAAACTGGCCGTCAATATGGTTCCCTTCCCGCGACTGCACTTCTTTATGCCCGGCTTCGCTCCGCTCACATCCCGCGGTTCGCAACAATACAGAGCCCTAACTGTTCCCGAACTCACGCAACAGATGTTTGACGCCAAGAATATGATGGCCGCCTGCGATCCCCGACACGGCCGCTATCTGACGGTCGCCACTATCTTCAGGGGACGCATGTCTATGAAGGAAGTGGACGAACAGATGCTGAACGTCCAGAACAAGAACAGCAGTTATTTCGTCGAATGGATCCCCAATAACGTGAAGACCGCCGTCTGTGATATCCCTCCGCGTGGACTCAAAATGTCGGCCACTTTTATCGGCAACTCAACTGCCATTCAAGAGCTATTCAAACGTATTTCTGAACAATTCACGGGTCAGTCATTGCCAGTCATTCAATCAAATTGAGTCCTTTTCCATGCAAACAGTATTCATAATATTGTTCTTTATTTCCCTTTAAAGCTATGTTCCGTCGAAAGGCTTTCCTTCACTGGTATACGGGTGAGGGTATGGATGAGATGGAGTTCACAGAAGCGGAGTCTAATATGAATGACTTGGTGTCTGAGTACCAACAATATCAAGAGGCGACCGCTGAGGACGAGGGAGAGTTCGACGATGAGGAACAGCCGGAGACCGCTTAATCCCATTCCCAATACTTCTTTTAATATAATGATTTGCTTTAATATTATTTTTTCAATGTTTCTCTAATTTTCTGATTTTTACGAATAAATAAAACGTGTTTTCAATATAAATTTTGAGATCAACTTTTACTGCGGTTTTGTCCCAATTGTAGGAATCGTATGAATCATTGGGACACCAAACCAGTGACAGTCATCACAGATCATCATTTCATTGTATTAAATGACATACAAATCAGTTCACAAATACTATATAAACTCATATCTGAACAATTCACGGGTCAGTCATTGCCAGTCATTCAATCAAATTGAGTCCTTTTCCATGCAAACAGTATTCATAATATTGTTCTTTATTTCCCTTTAAAGCTATGTTCCGTCGAAAGGCTTTCCTCCACTGGTATACGGGTGAGGGTATGGATGAGATGGAGTTCACAGAAGCCGAGTCTAATATGAATGACTTGGTGTCGGAGTACCAACAATATCAAGAAGCGACCGCTGAGGACGAGGGCGAGTTCGACGACGAGGAACAGCCGGAGACCGCTTAATCCCATTCCCAATACTTTTTTTATTACCGTATAATGATTTGCTTTAATATTATTTTTTCAATGTTTCTCTAATTTTCTGATATTTACGAATAAATAAAACGTGTTTTTAATATAAATTTTGAGATCAACTTTTACTGTGGTTTTGTCCCAATTGTAGGAATCGTATGAATCATTGGGACACCAAACCAGTGACAGTCATCACAGATCATCATTTCATTGTATTAAATGACATACAAATCAGTTCACAAATACTATATAAACTCATTTGAAATATTTTTATGGATTATTTTATCTACAGTTCATGTCCTATAATATCATTAAAATAGTAAAAATGACACGAATTTGGTTTATCTGTATTGCAATTGTATTCATTCTGCAAATATTGTCTACAGAATCGGCTAAAAAGAAGTCCAAATATACAACGAGTACCACAACGACAACTCCATCCACAGCTCCAACCAGTCAAGAGACCACTTATTATCAATATTCAACATCAGAGGCCACAACCAGCCCAACCACAACCACACCAATGCCCACCACTAAATATAAAAGGTATTATAAGAGGACCACCACCACGACAACTCCTGCCACCACCACTACCGTAACCACAACTAAAAAGACTTATAAACCAATCTCTTCGTATGGATAAGTGCCCTCTGAGTTAACTCCATTCATATCTTATTTATATTCAATTAATTTATGTGTAGGAAAATGCTTATACAGTATGATTAGAATTGTTATGTTTAAATTAAATTTAAATATATTTTCATTATTATTAACAACTTGTTCAAATATGAAATATTGTATTGATATATTTAGCAATTATACGGTATTATGATTTTAGTGTTAAATATAAAAGTTCAATAAAGTTTACTTAATGAATAAAGTTATTTGAAAAAACTTTTTCTGTACACAAAGGCTTTAAGAGATATCATAATATTATTGCGACATTAAATGTTTTTACTTTACTTTTATAATTAAGTCTACTTTGAAATTAAGTGAGGTCTTTGATTTTAAGAACTAATTTGCTAATTGAAACATTTACAAGAATTTGATTACTTTTCAAAAATGTGTAGCAAATACGTGCTTTATTATGAAAATGAACATGATCATATTCCAAAAGTGTAAAGTGGAGCACATCTTATGCAGAGGTCATACACTATGATAGAGTAACATAACCGTAATGAATGTCTTATGTCTTGTGGATGTGCACCACAATTGGCCACCAATTCCTTCATTCTTTCAGTTGAATACCTGTTGAACGAGGGGTTCATTGGCGCGAGAGTTACGCTATTTGTGAAGAGTAGTGGCGTATAAACAAAGAGTGAGTGACAGACAGACAGTCAGTGAGTGAGCAGTGATTGGATGTTTGGCCGCAAGACTGGATCCAAAGACACAACGAGTCTATTGTCTCGTGTCATCACAAACTGGCCGTTGAGGAGAAGACTCGGTTTCTATGCATTCCTCCCACTCTTCTTCTGCTGCGGGGCTCTCGTCGAGTATCTTATGATTCATTTGGACATCAATTCAGTCAACTTCTATAGCGTGTACTCCAAGAGATTGGCTCAACAGTCACTTCAGCGACAACTGGTCTGTACTCTTAGGCTAACACTCTTTACTCACAACGGGAGGGACGGGAGGGCTGGCATAGGGTGTTGCCATCAATACTCATACCTCCGAGTCATGAATACCTTAAATATGGGTTCATATGAATGGATCAGTTACTGTTAAGTGTAGACTAACTCTTGAGAAAGTGTGGTATTATTGGATAATACTGTAGACTAACAGTTACTTTGATCTAAATGCATGTAAATTAACTCAACTTGTACATTTATTATTAGTAAAAAGCAGTCAATTTAGATGTCATACATTCACTGTCAATAGATTGCCTTTTGATGCAAAATCGTCACATTATTTATGAGCAGTTGTTTGAGTAGACGATGTAAACAGTGATCACTACTTGCAAGAAGTGGTGGAAGTGGTAGAGTGTATGACAGACAGTGAACTCGAGAGGAATGCCTTATGGCCTGAAATGGTCGCAATATATCTCATATTTAAGCACTTCTTTGTTGGCTGTCTTATTGGGCTCTCAAACAGTGCATCACTTCTATAAACCAGTACTTCAGCCATGAGTGGTGACCCCTTTGTCTCTATTGATCTAATGTGTGATCTCTTGTGACTGCAGGACATCGAAGGGTTGATTGAATCCGAAAGAGCGAAACTGACCAAACGTTTGAACGAATCCCAAGACACCCATCAGAGTAGTGGTGATGACGAAAGACGTGTCCAATAGCTATGTGTACGACACGAGTGCGTCGACGGCACAGATCACCAATTGGTCCAACTGTCAGATGAGTGGCGGCAACAGTCGTCGTCCCAAACCTGTCTTCTTCTGGAACAACGCCGATGTGATGAAGTGGTTGAAGCGTCACTGCGAACAATACTACGGACTCTATGGCAACGCATTCCTCGAGAACGAGATCACCGGCCGATCGCTGGTCCGCATCACTGACGCCACACTCCAGCGGTTGGGCATTACTGACCCCCAGCACAGGGACGACATCTCCAGAATTATACTCAAACTCAAACTCAAGAGCGATATCATTGAGATCAAGGACTTGGAGAAGAAGAGCGAATTGGGAATCGCGTCGTCGATCACCACTGGAATCAGTTAACCAATTGGTTGGACCACTGTTTGCATGGCGTTTGGTTTGAATTACTCTTAGCTTTTGATTTCTCACTCGTATTGAACTCAACGCTAATTTCTATTTGAAGCTCACATTAGTTTACAATAAATAGTATTTTATATAAATTTAAACCAATTATAGACATGTACTCTATTCATACAATAAATAAGATTTGCCAAACATTTACATAGCAATCAATTTCTTGGTTTTCAATAAACTATTAACTTATATATCCTTCAATGAAATGGAAGTCTTATTATTTTTAAGATAATTACCGTGCCTTACCGTGCAATTCATTTATACATTGATGTACTTTGAGATGTTTATTGGGTAAAGAATTAATTGGTTTTGTAAGAGATGTTGAGTTAAATATCTAAAGAGTGATCTTTGTCTGTCTCTTGAGATAATAGTTTGGTTCAGATTGAGCGATGAAACGATGCCATGAAATGTCAATATATCACACAATTATCAGTTCTCAATGATTATAAAACGGAAGACTCTATTGAATTGTTAATACTTTTGTGATCTCCCTTTCCATGAGTTCTTTTGACACAAATATGGTTCCATTGATTAGAGTTTAAATGGTTTAGGGCTGACATGCCTTTACTCGCGCGACCTATTCTTTGGTAATATCTGTCATGATTGATGTGATTTGCATCGATTGGAGCGATGGCTAAATGTTGCAGACATTCATCTATTGTATTGTGATCCTCTTCTGTGAGACAATCATCACTGGAATCAGTATTGAGTGCAGAACTGGATGTTAGAGTGCAATGGTTTGTCGCGCAATCATCTGTCACTTCTGATGTAATCGATTCGAGTGAAGGTAATGGATTGTCTTTCACTGAAGAAGTGGTACTCATCTCAGAGTCACTATAATTGGCATAACATTCATAACTAATTATAGATTCATTGTTTTCATTGCTTTCGAGCGATGGCTTTGGATCATTGAAATCATTGAAATTATTAGCCGTTTCAGTGCAATAGGGGTTGACATTCGTGGCCACAGTTATTGCCGTTAAGTTGTTTTGCACACAACTATCACTCTTTGACGAATTAGACCTACTATTTCTCTGGAGAGTCCAGTTATCAGTGCTATTAAGTGTCACAATATTACTTCTTCTGTATTTAGACCTTGTGTTCAATTTTCCCAAAGAGTTCTTCAGGTATTTAAACATTCGATGATCTGGTGTCTGATCCCTATAACAACTTTCAACACTTAAACTCTCTGTCATTTTCTCGGATGAGATTTCTGAATAATGAGGATAAGTGTGAGTATTGATGTCATTCCATAACATACTATCACTGCCTGAATATGAACCAAAAGTTGCATTTTCTGAAGAAAACTCGTCTCGATGTCTATAATTCTTATTATTTCTATAGACTCTTGAATTTAGTCTTGATTTGGGAGACAAAGGTATCGAAGAGTTCCTCCAATATTCACTTTCATCACTAACTTGTTTCGTGAGATCTAATTCTTTATCTATATTTATAGGTATTTTATTGTAAAGAATATTACTTTTAGTTTCACTTTCTATAGAATCTCTATTGTTATCTAAATTTATGTTTGAATTCATTGATTGCGAATAAAAAGACTTGATTGCAGTGTCAATACGATCTTGATTATGAACATTGGGAATGACAAGCAGGCGGTTAGTCTCTGTTGGCTGAGTGAGCACATCCATGTCATGTCTTGTGCCATCATTTAAGGCCCGATTAATTGCGAATTCGTTGTAAAAGTAATCGTCTTCTGGAATAACCACAAGAGTTGGACGAAAGCGAAAATTTTTTAGCCTTCCCTTCGCTATAGTAATGAGTTCTCTAATCCTTTGCAGCAATTCTACGGCAGTGGGCGGCGGCTCTAACAGCAGTTGCGGCTCAAAAAGTTCCGGATTTATTCTCAATGAATGTCTCGGCGGCCGTTCCCGCGGTTGTCGTCTCTTATCCTCATTGCGAGTCTGCGAGGAATTTGAACTCGTCTTCAAACTTATACTTTCAACACTTTGATAGCTATGATCGTCAGACTGGAAGAGTGCCTGAAATTATATCATCTGTTAATAGACAGCTATTTAATCAAAGCTATAATAATAGTTAGAAATTACATTATTGTTAGCAATAACTGAGTCGTGTCTGTCATCCAATTCTTCATTCATATGAGCTCTTCTATGCGATGACTGGCTTTCATCAGACAATTGTATGTCTCGACTGTAATCTGAGCTCATATTTGAATCGGTGTTTGTGTTCATGGAATCCGATTGGAATTGATTACCAATGATGCGATCATTTGGTTTAATATTGTGTGAACTTTTACTTCTCAAATATATCATTAGCGCCGAGACATACATCACACCCAACAAACCCAAACAAACGCCTATTAACGAGTAGTTACTGTGAGAATCGAGCCCTTTATCGGTGGGTGTCGTCACGAATTGGTTTTCACTGGCGCTTAATATATGATAGGAAAGACCTAATCCTGGGACCCAACCGACCCGAACGGAAATACAAGGCTTATAAACGACATTTCCATGTGTTGAAGAGCACGTCAACCGAATTAAGACCAGTTTCTGGTGCAGACTTTTGCGCAAAGAATCGTTTCCAAACCATTGCAGAAACGTATGGTTAGTGTCTTCAAAAAGTTCAAACACTGGAGAATCGCTACTAATCTTTTGCCATCCCTTCCAAGTCATCACATGAGAGCTATCGGTTCGACACAATAGTTGTTTGGAGTCATTGCCTGTGTCTGTCATACCTGTCCCAACAATTTATCATCAAATTAACAAATGTTGCAATACTAATACTCAATAATCACTGTAATTTATTTTTAAAATTTTTAATTCACGAGTCAGAATAAAAACCATATAACTTACATTCTGCAAATTCTATGTATTTATTTTAGACTTATTACTACAGTAGTAAATGTGAGATAAAAATTGATATTGAAAATATTATTGTGCCGATCGCAAATCTGCAGATTTTAAAAATCTTAATAAATTACTTTACATATTTATTAATTATCAGTGAAAAGGAAAATTAATAAATTACTATTATGTTAACAGATAGTACATTATTAGTTTAATTTTAATAAAAATGTGTGAATGAATTCGAAACAAATGGATTGTACATTCATTGGACACAAAAGAGTACAAAATATAACAAAAGATTTGTTTGGAGAATGCATTGAATTCATTAGAATTAATATGATATGAGTTGTAGTTAGTATAGCCTATAGGCCAATATTTTTAATATACTGTATAAAAGGTTAGTCACCGGATCTGCACCGGAAAATCACAACCAATTGAATAGTATTTTACGAGAATATTATAAACAATTTTTGCTTCACTACTCAACCAAAGCATCACTTTTTCTATTCAATCATTTGTTGTATTATTTAAAAATGACTATTTGAAGTATTGAAACATTTCTAAACACTAACCCCACCCTATCCTACCTTCAAATTTATACCTGTAAGTCTAATCTATATTTTTAAGTGCAACATTTTTATGAGGTTTAAATATGGGTATTTTAGTTAAGTGCCTTGGCAATTTTCTCAATTATAAATTCACGACTAGACANATTTCTAAACACTAACCCCACCCTATCCTACCTTCAAATTTATACCTGTAAGTCTAATCTATATTTTTAAGTGCAACATTTTTATGAGGTTTAAATATGGGTATTTTAGTTAAGTGCCTTGGCAATTTTCTCAATTATAAATTCACGACTAGACAGTCAATGAATAACATTAAATATAATATATTCGTCAATTATTTTTGATAAGTCATTCAAGTGTTTATTCAGATCTTACCAGAAAGGGTGAGGTGTGCGCCGGGATGTATGAGTTGGCCGGAAGATACGGGTAAACTCACGACAGGTATGCGCTCCGTTAGATTCGGCCGAATGAATGCAACCAATGGACAGTCTTTTCATTATTTCACAAATAATACACAATTTAAACAATAAGTTAAATCACATCAATTAATGCAGGTTAATACATAAAATTAAACAGAATCATTTCAATTTTAAAAGGTTTTTAATTAGTTTTTTTTATAGAAACAGATCCATGAATAAATTATTTTTAAAATAAAAAGTTCAATAATTTTAATTTAACTAATTCTGACATGAAAAAGTGCATTTTTAATTGTTTTAGATATAACTTGTGGTCAGTTTAATGAGTTTACAATAATTATTACTCATATTTATAGACAAGTTTTTGGGGGTTTGAATAAATAAATAGTTTATACCGAATAAGTCTCGGACACAATCTTTCCTGTCATCCCTGAACACGGGGTACGACTGATGGCAATGACATCGACACGAGTTGACAGTGACTGGTGTCGCGAGTCTGGCGTTTTGATCGCAACCCAAATCCACACAATCATCGGATAAGATGGTGAAGAAGTCACCGCTAATGTCGCGCACTATCTTTGATATCATTTCCTTTTGGACAGACATTCCTAAGACACAAACCATTGCACTACTCGTCCACACCAGCAGTGCTAACATTTTGTAAGTTCTTATTATAGATTTATTTTATATTTCCATCCAATACAGTGTAATATAGTAAGCATTTTGGATTAATTATTTGAGGAATTTGTTGACAAAATCTACTAAACAAAAAAAATATCACTATGGAGCCATGATTTAATTATTAACACATTATTTCACATATCTTATATAAATTTATAGCAATTTATATGTTGTTATAAACTTTTCAATATCAACACAAATACTTTTCCGACAGACGAATGCAATGCAAGTGTGAAGTCTTGTATCTGTCAGTCGTTGACATTTTGTAAGTCACACAACATTAACAATGAATACATTTAAATGAAACACAAATTGCTTCCCAATGTCTATACATTGACAACAAAAATCAATTACTTTTTACAAAATCTTTTAGTTTCAACTTTCAAACGGAGAATTCGATTGAAAGCTTATAAACTTTGTAACAAAATCTTGTTTTTTGTTTGCATTCAATGTTTTCCATATTTAAAAGTTAATTGAATGCATGAATGCGTCCACAAACTCGATGGTAATCACTGATAGACAGCACTTATATGTCTAATGGCTTGCAATATAGCAAATGCACAGTCAGTATGGTTTCGGTCTAACGAATCGGATCTCTGCTCCAATGGGATGTCCTCTTGGTATTCACAGCAACAATAACTCAGACCACAGAATATACCGCCTGTCCCTATCATATAACTCAATCATATCATATCAAATACAATCCAATTATTCCTGTAAACTCTCTGTAAGTTTTCGTACGACAATTCACATTACTTATCATTTTATTGAAGCACTCAACTTATAAATCGTTAACTTATAGTATAGGCACTCATTTATTTGCGGCAATATTCTTATTATTCTTGTTATTCTTGTACTCATTTAATTCAATTCTAGTTCAATGTCTAAATTTTCTATTGTTAGTATAATTCATCTGAATACATTTTCTTATACTACAATAACTATTAATTAATCAAAATTTGCCAACAATTGTCTCACATGTGGTGCACCCAAACAACTAAACATTCAATATTAATATTCGTGCTAAAGGTGCTAAACATATTTCTTTCCTACCATATCATGACTTCTGCACTCAATATCTGAATATACAGCATAAAACTATTTTTATAATTTATATTTAGACTTTAGTTGCTGTATTAATAGTATTATACAACTTTATAAACACTGTTTTACATACAAATTTGAATTGATAATAAATCAAACCAATATTAAAAGAGTGAACAAATTAATTACAGAATAATTGTAAAGAATGACAGAAAGGGGGAAGACATGAATGAATGACTGAAATGAATGATAACGTTGTCTATGAATGGGCTAAATGTGCGGATTTGTCGCGTTTTGTTGTCAACTGTTTTTTGAATGATTTACTGATTTAGTGATCAAATTATAATTGATTTGAAATCATACCACACTTTACCATCACTTGAGACACACACAGACATCACAAGAGACACATTTGCACACAAAGTATCGACTGTTGGCCGCAAGCGATGGCAGACGAGACGGAACCGGTAAGTGATGCCCAAAATCGCACCCATTGTTAGCCAATGAATGAATTGATGTATTAATGGGTGATAATTGTGGTGACAGTCAGTCCCGGCCACAGTCGAGGAACCGTTGGATTTGATTCGTTTGAGTTTAGATGAAAGGATTTACGTGAAGATGAGGAACGAGAGGGAACTTCGGGGTCGTCTCCACGCCTATGACCAGCACTTGAATATGGTATTGAGTGATGTGGAGGAATGTGTGACCACTGTTGAGATCGATGAAGAGACCTATGAGGAGGTCTACAAGACTGAGAAACGCAATATTCCGATGCTCTTCGTCAGAGGCGACGCCATTATTCTGGTCTCACCGCCCATTAGGTCCACCAATTGATCCATTGGTTGATCCCATCACTGATTTATTAACTTTTGAACTATTTTTGTGACTATTCTTTGACTCTTATTTTTGTAACAATTTGTGAGTGATTTTCATAATTAAAGTGAAAGTGTTTTAACAGACAATGAGTGCCCAAAACAGTGCTAAGAATATAATACAGACAATGAGTGCCAACGCTTTGGACACTTCGGACCCTTTGGTCCAACAGCTTATATCTGACGAGACGTACAAACAGTTTATGTCTCAAAGCTTTGACTCAAAGATTATTACTTCATTGCATGGAATGACAATCAATGAGCAGATAATTAAGATAACGAATGGAATCGACATTTTAAACAAGAGTTTGCAGTCTTTGGTTTGCGATAAATACGAAGACCTGTTGTCGCAGTTGAACAAAATGGATGCTCTGGAGGAAGTGCTGCGAGTAATCCAAACCAGAATCGAAGAATTACTAACAGAAGCCCATAAGATAAGGGCCAAACTGGTGGACCCGTATGACCGCATTTGTCAGCAAATTGTTGTATTAAACAGATTGCAAACCACTTGTGATTTATTGCGGCGAACAATACGTATAATTCATTTGATTAAACGCTTGCACGAGAGTCCGTTTGATGACTCGGAGGGCCCACTACTGGCTCGACAGGTGACCAAAGCCGGGCAATACATCTCACAAATTGACGCCATTGTCAACGAAGACACTAACGGTTCTCTCAACAAAATTAATGTCATTAGAGATGACTTGAAAAGTATTAATGCTGTCAGAAATGCGCTGATCCGTAGAGCTGACCAACTGTTTGCTATAGGATTGGCGGAGCAGGACAGCAACCAATTGGGTTCAGCTCTTCAGGTGTACTATAGTCTTAGGATTTTAGACCAAAAGATTCGACAAATTATTGATGAAAAACAGGAATACATCAGAAAAGCGGTGAATGAGGCGACAGATCTGTCATCTCTGACGCAGACGAGGAGTTCAGGTCCCGGAAGAGTTGTCATACCGATGACTATCTCTCAGAACACTTCTCTGCGGTCAACACTTCGACAAAACATCGATACACTTATAGATAATATTTACAACACTTTCAGTCAAATCAGTTTAATCTACAGATTGGTTAAGAAAAGAAGAGACACTTTAACCAATGCTTGTCTTATCGAGCAATTGGATCAATCAGATAACGACGGTCTCAACCACTTCTGGTCTTATATTACCAAAACATTGTCAGAACAGCTCTGCAAAACAGCTAACGATTCTCAGGCTATACGACAGGCGCTCGAAACGGAATATCCTAATTATTTGAACTCTTTGAGTGAGTTATGGAAACGAATATCTCGTGACCACAAAGAGATAAATGCAGAGAAAGTGTTGCGTCTGTCGATGCAGGCCTTCGAGAGCGCATACCTGTCCCGTTCGCTGTCTCTTCTATTCGATTCGGTCAACAAAGTGTTTGCCGACGCGAAAGAGCCATCTCTCAGCACAAGCGTGGAGTCTATTTACTCGGCTAACGTTCCCTCCGAGAAGGACATCGACCTAATAGTGAGACACATCACAAGCGAACTGCACGCCAGCGCTGGCGACCCCACTCTGTGCCTGTCTGTGGCCAAGAATGTGACCAAAACTATAAACCTCTTTGTCTTGAAGTGCGAACAACTCAACTCAAACGATGGTCACAGCACTCAAGTCATCGGCCCCTTCACTGCCAGCCAACGACTAAACGCCGCAATTGTCGACAGACTTAACATCTTTCGCCACAGAATTGATAAGCTTTTAGTCACATCTAACTGTCCCATCGAATGCCTCAAACTCGTCGAACATTCTTTGTCTCCCATCGAGAATCTGATGTTCAGTACAATGAATCCATTCTTCGAGAGCATCACAGACGCCATCGAAGCCATTCTGTTGACAATGCATTCGGAAAACTATAGCGAGTAATGAATTGAATGTTATTTTATTGGAAATACAATTTTCAATTAATTTTAATTTACTTAAAGTGATGGCGAATTGAATAACACGGAAGTGCGTCCATCAGAATATATGAAGGAATTGCAAACATTTATCGCCAGAATATCATCAGATTATTTACAACAGTATCCTAATTGCGATGTCACGCAAAATTGGTATCACTTTTATCATTTAATATCCTTTATTAACTTATTTAACATAAAATCTAAAATTTTGCATTTAATTCCTTAATGTTTAGTACGGACAGAGTTGCCAACCGTACGATTCAGTTGTTTTTACGACAAATAACTCTAATCAGACCCCTGTCTAAAAGGGGGCGTATGATTATAGCGGCCGACTTTGCACAGTTGGAAATGGGGTTAACACCGCTGTGTCAACCCATTGGACGTTTGGGCCGTGAGTATCGGTTACTCCGATCATTCAAATCAATTCTGTTTCAAAGCGCCGAATCAATCGCCAAATCCGGTGCCGTCGGAGATCTCATTCCCTATTCACTGATTATCGAGTTCTTGATCTCCACTTACGCTCCCAATGACATCAAAAGTTGCCATCAGTTTATGAATTGGTCGCTCTCCAGGTATAACAAGTGGTTGGATCAGCACTTGGATGAGTCCGAACGACTCGCTCTAATCAAGTATGAACTCTAATGTCAATCACTTTTGTTTTATTGATAATAATTGCTTCAAATGTTAGAAATTGTTTGGAATCTTATGTGAAGAATATTCGCCAATCAGAGGGCCGTTCATTCGCTTCTGTTTATCCTATTTTGGTGGACCTCTTGCAGAAAGGACTCCACAAATCTGAGCCCGAAGTCTAAAAATCCCATTTAAATATTACTGATAATAATGAAAATTATTTTATTATTTATGCTTTAGTTTTTATAATTCTTTTGTATCGAAAATATATTTTAAAATAACGGCCGAAATTGTCTCTAAAAATATGTTAATTCGTGACAATTTCATAGTTTTATTACAAATTGAAGAATATATATAATAAATACAGTATTTGGCAAATACTGGTCTCATAGGAATCGATGCGTTTGTCAATGAAGTGATTGTATTAAACGATAGTCTGTTTGTGGAAGAGTTCGAGTGTGAGAGAGGCCAGGAATGCCGGGAAGCTGTCGTGCGCTGTCAGATAGGTCTGCACCGACTCCTGTAGTTTATTCGAGTACTGATTCTCAAGCATTTTGATGGTGCGGTCGGTGCCGTCCGACTCGAACATCAATACATCATCGGGTGAGTCGGCGTACATGTGCGCCAATCGGTAGGTGTTTTGTTTGAGTAAATCTGTATTCAAAACAATCAAAAATGTATTGAATATCTCTGGAAATCAATGAGAAGTCATGAAAACAAATACCAATTCGAAAACCAGTCAAACGATAGCAGACTTCACGGAACTCTTTACTCGTTCTCTTGAAGGCGTCGATAATCTTTTGCTGACTCTTCTCAGCCGATACCAACTTCTTCTGCAGTTTCTCCAATTCCTGGCTATTTTTGATGCCTTCGTCACACTTTTGGGTGACGTCCGCATCGGATCCCGTCTCCAACACAAGCACTCGATTCTGGAGGCGTTGGTTCTCCTCCACGAGTCGCTTGAAATCCTCGTTATGTTTCGCAATGTTTACTGCAATTGGGTTTTGATTAAAATGTATGATACGATAGGAGACGGCAGCCGTCGGCTCTCGAGGCGGAGCACAGTTGGTATCCATGGGCTCAGACTCGGGGCTAATCTGATGCTCTTTCATCTCTTTAATTTTATTGAAACTGTTCTCCAATTCTTTAATCCTGTGCTGACATTCTTCCGATTCCTCGCCATTTTTTAAAACTTTAATTTCTGTCTCCAATTGTTCCACAAAATTGCGGTAATCGTCGACTGAGAATCGATTTATGCATTAAATGACATAATTGTGTCAATTGATGAAAATTTGTTGTAAAATACAATATATACTGTATATAAACACATACCCAGAGCCTCCAAACTGGAGATGCGGTCTTTGGATACTTTGTTCCAATCGAGGGTCACGTCGTGTTCCTTCATATAAGACAATAAGTGTTAAACGGACAACAAATATAAGACAATGAGTGGCATACGACCATAGAGTACATACATAGCTGTTTATAAGCGATTTGTAACTCTCTTTCTCTTTAGTGAATAGAAGACACTTTCGGTTCAATTTCTTAATGCTTTCGTTTTGTTCGAGTAATTCATTCCGAGTTGTCATCAAATCAGACTCTAATTGTTCCCTCTTTGACATCATGTCATCGAATTGTGTCTTAAGTGACGCCAATTCAGAGCGAAGTATGATTTCATTGTTCTGGACATTACTCAGGTGTTTGTGGACATCAATGGGTGAATCGTTGGCCAACAACTCTTGCCATTCAGACAATCGCTTCCGAAGTTCGTTCACTTCTAAGTCTGTTTCCATCACTCCTTTCAGCCGATTGTTTCGTTCATTTAATTGGGTTTCCAAAGCAATTAACTTCTCTTCGAGCACCAGATTCTTCGAGTGGACATCAGTTAGCAATTGATTACTTCGAATCAGTTCCACGTTCTGTTCGCGCAATTGTCTCAACTCTTGCAACTCATTCTCCAGAATATCGCTTAATTTGACGCCATCTTTGTATGACTTGAGCTCTTCGTTCAGTAAACAGATGTTCACTTTTGCGCTCTTCAGCTCTGCGTCCAACTGTTCCCTGTCTTTGGCATCGGATTCCAATTGTTGGATATGTTTGACAAAGAATTCCTTCTCTTCGGACAACTCAATCACTTTAGACTCCAATGCCTTCATCTGATGCTCGACGGCCACCATCTGTGACTGATGTGTGGCTTCCACTGAATCGATGGCTACCTCATTGTCACTCAATTGGTTCGTCAAATCCATAACCGTTTTCGTCAACTCATTGATCCTCTTCTCGTACTTCTCATACTCTCTGCCGAACTCTTCCCTCGCGTTCAGCAACTGATCACTCGATTCCTCTGATTTCAATTCAAACGCTTTCATCTGTTTCTCGAAATCCAAACATTTGTTTTGATGTCTTTCCGATTCAGTCGTCAATTTCTCGATCTTCAGGTCATAATCGATACAAATCTGCGAATTCTTGAGTTTCATTTCGTCCAGAAGTGTCTCTAATTTAGTGATCTGTGTCTTCAAAGCTATCACTTCCGCTTCTTTGCTCAATGAGTTCCAGTCGACGGCAGGACTCGTTTTGGACGACAACCTCTTGTCTGTCAAACATCGGTTCATATCTTGTGGTGAACTCAACAGCGATTCCCTGTTATTCTCGACGTCGAAGTCGAGTCGAGTGACCACTTGTGGACTGACAGCCGGCACCAGACCTATACTCTTCACAGTCATAGCGTGTCTGGAGCTGAAGGTCGGCCTCACGTGTGACGACAGATAGGGATGCGGTCGCAGTCGGAGTGCCGTCTGAACCGAATTGGTGGACAACACCTTAAGAGTCGGTTTCACACATGACTGCGACGCTGAAGAGCTGGTCCGCAGCGGTGGCACACCTGATGGGGCCGTCGATGTCTGCAGTGACGGACGAGCGATAGCCGACTTGAAGACCGATTTGGGTAAAGGAAGTCTTGAGCGGAAGTCTTGGTTGGACTGCATTTGTGACACCAATTGTGGACACAATTGACTCTTCAGTTCATGAAAAGTGTGTTATATTTATGTATTAATATTGAGAAATCGTTTGACTGTTTGGACGCTCATTGGCTCAACACTACAGCCAATCGATGCGCTCAATGCGTTGCCAATGGATTCACGCAATCATTGCAATGAAAAGTGTGTTATATTTATGTATTAATATTGAGAAATCGTTTGACTGTTTGGACGCTCATTGGCTCAACACTACAGCCAATCGATGCGCTCAATGCGTTGCCAATGGATTCACGCAATCATTGCATTCAAAGTTTTTATACAAGTTTTTCTAACTTTTTAATCACTTGTTATTGAATTGAATGCAAAGTTTTATTCAAATGAGAAATACTTGGATACGAAAAGGCATTTCCCAATGATATGTGATTCAGTAAATAATTGATTAGAAAATACTTGTCTAATGAGCTGAATGGCAGTCAGTCCTGAGCTAGAAGTGTTCACTTTTCCCATTAACAATAAATGTTACTCTTTTTAGTCATTTATAGGCTAAACTTTTGTCATTTAGCCTGTAGTAAACCATATTTTTAATAACACACTTTTTAACCCATAAATGGCTAAAATGAATAACATTTATTGTTAATGGGAAAAGTGAACACTTCTAGCTCAGGACTGATGGCAGTGTATGTACACCTGTCATCAAATGCCATTTATTCACTATTCTCTAATACTTTATTAAATACCTTATTCTTACTGATTATGCATTTATAGCCACTAACACAGCACTGCTTACAATGATTGAAATTAATGTATGGAAAGCATTACAAATTATAATTTAGTGAAAAACGATTATAATAATCAATACATACTGTGCTATACTGTATTTTGTTTATCACAAATCTAAACAGGGTAGCAGTGAAGGGGTCTGCCATAGAGTTAAGTGAATTCTCAAGGCTATTGCGGGCTAACATTGAAACGAGTGATAACTTTATTGCCACAACTCTTGCGAAGAGTTTGGCATTGAATAGAGTTTCAGAAAAAGTTATTAATTATTCTCTAATTTCATACCAATATTGAGAACAACAACAAAATAAATACATTTAAAAATTGTATCATAAAAAGTGTTATAAAATTTTTATAATAAAAAATTGAATAGAGTTTCAGAAAAAGTTATTAATTATTCTCTAATTTCATACCAATATTGAGAACAACAACAAAATAAATACATTTAAAAATTGTATCATAAAAAGTGTTATAAAATTTTTATAATAAAAATACTTTTTATAATAAAAAGTGAACGAAAATGTTGTCATTGATGGCAAAAGTGGGCACTAATTGCCCGAAGATATTGTGCCAAACATTGATCCGACAATTCAGCGAATTCTCCAGAAATACATTAATCGATGCGTCCATTGGTCTGAACGCAGAACAAAGACAACTCCAAGAGATGGCTTATCAGTTCAGTATCAATGAGTTCAGACCACACATGAGGGAATGGGATCAAAATGAATACCTTCCCGTCGATAAGCTCCGCAAAAGCGCGGAATTAGGTTTCGGAGGACTGTATACACCGGCCGAGAAGGGAGGCACTGGTCTCTCACGGCTGGACACCTCCATTGTGATCGAGGCTCTGGCACAGGGATGTGTGTCCACCACAGCCCTGTTGTCCATTCACAACATGGTCTGTGCGATGATCGCCCAGTTTGGGAACGACCGCCAAATTCAGACACTTATTCCCGATTTGGTTTCGATGCGAAAGATAGGCGCCTATTGTCTGACGGAACCCAACGCCGGCTCCGACGCCGCAAACCTCGAGACCAGAGCCCAGAAATTCAAAGATTCTTATATTTGTGAGATTCTTATTAAGATTTGAAATATAGTTTTTATTTGAGTTTTGTTTGTGTTTGTAGTGAACGGAACCAAAAGCTTCATCAGCGGTGGCGGAGAGAGTGATGTGTTTCTCGTGATGTGCAGAACGGGTGGCGCCGGACCTAAAGGTATCTCTTGTATTATAGTAGAAAAAGGCAGCGAAGGGCTCAGTTTCGGACATAAAGAGAGCAAAATGGGTTGGAATAGTCAGCCCACCCGTCAGGTGATACTCGAAGACTGTAAAGTGTCCGCTAATAACCTGTTGGGCAGCGAAGGCATTGGTTTCAACATAGCCATGAGTGGCATCAACGGAGGCCGCGTTAATATAGCCTCGTGTTCATTAGGAGGGGCCCAATGGGCACTGGAGGAGACATTGAGATACACCTGCGATCGCAAACAGTTCGGTCAACCCATCGCCGACTTCCAGAACACTCGCTTCGAATTGGCGACAATGGCTTCGGATCTGTTGTCCTCTCGATTAGCCGTCCGAATGGCCGCCAAAGCCATGGATGACAAACAGATGGGTTTAGACACGAACGACACTCACATCCCTGTCAGCTCACTGTGCGCTATGTCTAAACTGTTAGCCACAGAGCGCTGCCATAATATCATTGATCGCTGCCTTCAACTTTTCGGAGGTATTGACTGTTATTTAATTGAATCAAATGTTTACACAAATTAGTGATAAACCATTCAAACGATGACATATCATGTTAGAGCAGTTTATTAGGACTTAATGCACAGTAATTGTTATCTAAGTTATTCATACGATTAATATTTCCACATAATAGATAGACATTCATTTACAATATTAGTATAAAAGTATAATATTCTTGAAATTCTTTGAAGACTATTTATTCAATAAAACTTTAAAATGTAATTATTAATTCACAGGTTATGGATACCTAAAAGATTACCCTATTCAACAATTATTGAGAGATACAAGGGTTCACCGGATACTGGAGGGAACTAATGAGATAATGAAAGTGATAATCGCTAAAGACTTAATTGACAAACACATTGAATCGCATCTAACCAATAATTCTCGGAAACCCATGTCCTTTACTAATGGTATATCTAAGGATAAAAGTGAACATTTGTTACAAAACAATAGAAGTGCAGTAGCATCATAGTGATCCAGTTAATTATAACGTTTATAATGTGAGTGATTTTGCACAAAAAAACATAAAATTCTTATCCAATTAATTTTAATTTTTAATATGGTACAAAGTATTTTACAATTATAACATGTTTCAATCTGTACAGTAAGTTGTAACAAAGTGTAACATTGACTGTTGAGATCAACATTTTATTAATTGCAAACATTTGCGATTAAAAGCACTGAATATAAATATTATTGCATAAAAATCAATTCATTTTATTAAAAAAAACATTTCAATAAAAATTATAAAAAACAACAAAACAAGAATAATAATTATTATTACTGTCATAAATCATTGAAAACACTTTTCAATGATATACTTACGACATATAATAAATAAACGCTAATTAATGGAAATTCGTTCAAAACTTTCCAATTGAACTGAACTCTTGTGTGAAGTCTTACTATTTTCAATGGGATATATGTCTACCCTTTCATTGAACTGGTCGTCATTCCTTATCTTTTCGTAAAGTTTTTCCAGAATTTCTTTGAAAATAATTTGTTCAATATTTTGAGCCAACTATTGAAACAAAAGACAATTAAAACAAATAGTTATTTTCAATTAAAAAATGAAAGAATTAAATACCAAATACAATATAAACCAATCGCCTAAATGTAATCCACAGACGAGTCGTTTGCATCGGTTATCACTTCCGAGAGATAACTCAAACCGATAGCGACAGACATAATAACGCATTAGTGGACAACAAATGAGAATAAATCTGAATATAATCACAAAACTTGTGATAATCGCCAGAAAATAAAACCAAAACCATATGAAGAGATATATCTTCTGATTGAATATATTGATGGATAGGACACATAAAGCATCGATTGTCTCAACACTTCCAGAGGCGCCGAATCGCTTGAATTCACATTTACTTAGAATCGGAAATATCTGTAAATTTTAGAAATAATAAATTATATTAAAGTGTGAATTAATGCTAATTTGTAGGATTACTCGAGTGAAGGGATCAACGGTGACATTGGGATCAGACGTGACATATCTGATCAAATGAATGCCAAATGTGTGGAACTGATGGGAGAGGAAGATGTCGTTGACGAAGATTTGGATCAAGACATTGAAGAAGGCCAACAGTTCGCACAAGAAGTATTTGATGGCATACCAGTCGTTCGCACCGGCAGTTCTGTACAGAAACTCCACTATAAGTGTCGTCTTCTTCTCTCTGAGGTTGTCTTCAATGGAGAAGTAGTTGAGATCCGACACGAGTGAAGACATTTTGTTGCCTTCGAAGCACTTCCAGAGCCATCGCGGAAAGTAGAAGCAAATGGATTGCAATAACAGCATAAACCAAACCCATTGATAGTAGTAGTGATACGTAAGTCGAGTTGGGTCTCTGTGATCAGTGGCACCCAATCCGTGGTACACCCCATACTGTGGGCTCTTATATGCCTCGGGATTGATTGAATAGGTGGAGCCCACGTAACAGTACATATTCAGGGTATTCTTATCCACAGTCTCTCCATTGGCCTCACAATCGATGGGTTCTCCGGCTATTTGTTTCGTTGAATTCAGTATAAAGAATGCCATTAATATGAGAACAGTTAGAGTGCAGTGCAGTCTAAACACCATTCCGTCGATGTGTAGCCGTCTATACCTCAACAGCTTTGCCAACGAAGCAAATATCTCAAGCATTTTATCCACATTTACCGCAAACACTGGCCATTACCTCAAGAATCACTTCTCAATACAGAATATTTTGCAAAAACTTACGATTAATACAAAGTTTACAGTTTTGTCAAACTTTTTACTCAACTATTCTATTGTATCTCTCGTGAAATCATTTGCATCTCTATTGTACTATACTTTTAAAACTTTTAGACAAAAAACAGATTTAAATTTTATGGTGAATTTATAGCAATAATTTATATAACAAAATGGTTGAACTGAATGTTGATCTAAGCGTTAATAATCTGAAGCAAAAGAAGTCTGAATCAAAAGACCGAACCATTAAAGACAAGACCAACAAATGTACGGCAATTGTGAAACAAGAGAGACCACAAGAATATATAATATCGAGCTCTAGTGCGACAGTTCGCAGTCCTTTTGGACACCAATCGAGTGATAATACGAGTTTCAAGTGGAAGACCAGTGATCCAGAGCCTACAGACTCTGCACTTAATGAGTGGAAAGTGGAGAGATATGTGCCGAAGAAGTTCCGCAACAAAGGCAGTACAGACACGAGTGGTTTGAATGCATTCAAACTGATTCGCTTCGATTGGGATGAGTTCAGTGGTTGTGTCGGTTACTCGCGAATCATTATATCGATCCTCTCTTTAGTCGTTATTGTGATCACAGTTCTCGACATCACCTCCGAAGAGATGGACACCAAAGGCAATGTACTTCTCAAGGGTTTCAATGCGAGTCAATCGATGGAGAGACATATCGCCCCCATAACCAATGCAATGGAAACCAATGCTAAATACTATTTAATGATAATCTGTGTAATGGCTGTAACACTGGAGACCACTCTGTTGTTGTGCTATTCCTTTCATGTGGTCGAGTCGTTGCCCACAATTAAATGGCTTTGTTTGGAGTCCGTATACTCGAGCATATGGTGTCTCCAGTTTATCGTAGTCTCCATTTGGATCTCATTCTTCGGCTTCTTATTCTTCGTGGTTGGTATGATTGGGTTAGTTATCGCCATATTGTATCTGGTTTTGGCCTCTATTAAGCTCAACAAATACTGTCGAGGGGTTACCGCACAGGAAGGCACTGACGATCCCGACGGCAACCGAGTTCGCAGTCTTACGCCTAATCTTAAGTTCTCAAACAGTATGAATAGACAGCCGGTGCCCACACCTGTCCATCAAAATACAGCTGACAATCATAATAAGGACGAAGAGAACTTCATTTAATGATTCAAATAAATGGATCCAACTTTTAAAAACATACGATATTTATAACAGAAATTGTTTTATTAATAGTTACAGTATTTATACAATAATTATATATTATTTAATTAAAATACATTTAATTAAATGTCAAAAAATAGTTTTTGTGATTTAAATGGATGAGAAATGACTGTTCAATAGTAAAACTTTATCTAAATATCTGGGATCTAATGCTTTGCGTCTAATAGACAACTGTTCACCACTTGTCGAATAGTGACAGCATTTGGACAAAACCGATGGAATACTTAATATTCTTTGGGCTAAGAATCTAAGCCGTGGCAGACGTGTCGAGTGCTCTCCGCACCAGAACTCCAACGGCTGTGTTTGGCCGACCTCTAAGTTCAGATACCTCTGCAACTCATCCTTTTCCTCTTCATTCGTCTCATCTAAGTATTCGGTGAACGCTTCGGTACTCTTATCTTCAATCGCTTTAAACTTTTTCGACGCTTTCGGCTCAACGCTATCATCAGAAGAGTTGGCGTCAGACGAGAGATCCTGTGGTGAACACAACGGCTGCTGCAAGTGATTGATGTGCGAAAAGTGTGCCAATTGTTTGCGTATAATATCATAGGTTTTGGTTCTCATGTCTTCGCAAAACATTTTCAATTTCTTGAATCGCGGATCAAAGCAGACGGCCATCAAAAAGATGGGATGATTTAAATTGCTTCGAAGGATGGCTGCTCTCAGTTTGTCCTTCACTTTCTTAATGAGTTGCGAATCGCTTTCGGAACTCTTGCAGTGGTTCTCAAGTTTTACTCTCCAAAGAGAGATCAAATTGATGGTCGAAATGGATTTGTCGGTCTCGAAGTGGAAGTAATTTAAAGCCTCGGCGAATGGCAACAAAAAGTCTGTGATCTCATCGAAACACGGCTTCCCAACGAACCCCAGCTCTTGCTGTTCGCCGAGAATTTGTTTCAGATTCGGGAACTCTTTGAGGAGTTTGAAAATCTTGAGGATTTGAAACCAATTATTGAAGTTAGAGATGCCTTGCGTTACGAACTTCAGGCCAAAGCCGTCGATATTCTCCATTATATTCGTAATCATTTTAATCTCATTAAACATTTGACTGAATTCTTTGATTGAATGCATTTCGTCGAGAATTCTGTTCAACTGATGGTTAACACAAAACAAGAAGTTATCGTTGGCTTCGATATCAAAGGCTGAGAACTCGTTGTCGAATAGGTATATGAACTCAGAGTTGGATTCATTGATGTCTTTGCGAATCAGATCCAAAAGTTTAATGAGTTGTTCGCTGGAACTCATGTGTGATATGTCTTTGGTTACCACTATTTTACACAAATCCTTGTTGTGTTGAGTGTCCGCCAAGTGGGCCCACACTGTCATAAACCTTCTTCGCGTGATCTCTTGAGTCCACAAATCGACCACAAATGTGATAAATGAATACTTCTGCAAAACAGATCGAAAGTCGAGTCTTGAGGTCTCGAAAGCGTTTGCGAATAAACTGTTGGCTTTAAATCTGTCGAAATTAATGGAGCCATTGATTGCACCGAAACTTATCAACTGCTGAACCAATCGCTGAAATGACTCGCTTTCCAACACTTCCAGAGGTATTAATTCCGTGCAAAACAGTTTCAATATGTTTAACGACAATAATTCTTCGGTGAAGGCGCTGTTCGTGTCCTCCAACTGTTCCGACACCAGAGCCAACGTCTTGCGCGAGTCCAGCGAGTGCTGTGACAACGCGTTTCCCATCAAGTCTTGTGCCAAATGACGACTATTTTTGGCCAAATTGTTAACCATTTCGATGGCGACCAACGAATTGAAGGCAAAGTTTGGCTTAAAGGTTGCGTTGAGTTTGTTGTGAACGGTTGTCGCCGAAGAGGTGGAAGCGCTGGTCGACGGGACGACACTCTTACTACTTGTGCTCGCGTTTGACGCCCGACTAGACGACGAGTGACCGGCCTTTGAGCGATTGGCGGATGTGTTGAACGGAATGCCGGCAGCGATGGCGGCGGCGATGGCCTGTTTGGAACAGGGATGGCGGTGCAGACCACCCGTTCCCTCCCTGGCCTT
This sequence comes from Oppiella nova, assembly GCA_905397405.1. Taxonomy (NCBI): domain Eukaryota; kingdom Metazoa; phylum Arthropoda; class Arachnida; order Sarcoptiformes; family Oppiidae; genus Oppiella; species Oppiella nova. The sequence continues at coordinate 49,682 of CAJPVJ010000025.1, forward strand.
ATAGCTGACGGCTTTCATGCATCGGACGCATACGGCATAGGGAAGGGTCACCCCATCGAGACATACGAGTCGGAAGAACTGCCAGATGTCTGCGCGCGCGTCCTTGAACTCTATCAGACGAATCCGCGACGACTTCTCGCGGATCAGTTGACCGATAATTGTCTTGTCGTCCACTATATTCGCCAGTTTACTAACCCTGGTATCCATTGCCGACATAACCCCTCATAACACACATAACATGTTTGTGATTGGATTGCAGGCAACAAACAAACTCATCGCTCATTCACTGCTCACTCAACACAATAGTCACGAACTTTTCATAAACTCACGAAAACTTTTATTATCATTTCAATTGTGTTTTGTGGTGACAATGAGTGGACTATTGGTGGCAAATATGGATCACTTGATGACAAGATGGCACACAATGACAAGCCATGAGAGCATACATAACACACATAACACACCCGAAAGGGACGGACTTCTCACGAATGTGTTGTGCCTTCGCGTCACGCAATCAATGCACACAACACTCACACATACAGTGCATACACTCCATGCAGTCATACACTCAATACAACTCCTCTCACACACAACACACACACACACTTTGGCCCACAGTTGGGCTCAGGGTGTGGGGGACCACATCGGCGCTTACCTATGTTTGCAGTCAATACAACACTCCCCCTCACTGACAGGTTTGCCCCCACTTTCACTCAATACATACACACACAAGCATACAGTTTGCGCACGTTTTCATTGACTCATAATTTGTGATTTAATAATTGAATTATGAATGACAGTAATCAATGACTGCTTACATCATATGTTCAAATTGATCAATCAATTCTATTGTGTTTAACATTCAATTGAATGGAAGTAAGTATTCATTGCTTTGATCCCTCAATCACTCACTCATTGATGTCTTAAACACACAGAAAACTCCGATATCACGACTGCAAGAGATCTGTGCCCACAATGGACTGTCACCGGAGTATCAGTTGCTGTCCGTGGAGGGGGTCGTTCACGCGCCCACCTTTATATACCGGGTCACTGTAGGGGGTATGTGTTGTCCACCACTTCCTTGAATATATGAATATATGCCAAACCGTGTGTCTGTCTGTCCACTCGTGCAGAGGTGTCGGTGTCGGCCACCGGACAGAGCAAGAAGAAAGCCAAACACGCCGTCGCCAAGAGAGCCATCGAAACCATCATCAAAGACAGCGACTATCAGGTGGAGAACGCGGACATCATCCTCGAGATACTCAAAGAGCAGGACATGAAGTATGCCATACGAGGCACACGTGTGTGCTATTTGTCACTCATTATGATTGCATTGAATGTCATATAAAGTGATGGAAACGATGTGGAAGTGAGCGAAGAAGTGGGCGATGAGGAAGACGACGGCACGAACCCAGTGGGCAAACTGCAGGAGATCTGTATGAAGAGGCACTGGCGGCCACCCCTTTACAAGACGGTCAGTGAGGATGGCTTACCTCATGAGCGCGTCTTTAAGATGGTGTGCGTTATCGAGAACATGGACTTCAATGAGACGGGTGTCGGCAAATCGAAACGACTCGCGAAGAGAAGGGCCGCACATCTGATGATCAAACGACTTAAAGACGAGAATCTGGCCGACGCTGAGGACGTGGCCGTACGTACCCTTACAACCCATACATCCACTCAATTGTCAATCATTTGCCATTCATTTGTTGCGTTTAGGATAAGAATAACAAGAGCTTTGATTCGACTTTTTTCGACAACTATATCGAGACGAAGAGTTCGGGAAAAGTGATTCCCGCGAAGCAAAAGATCGACAACTTTTATGAACATTTGAAACCAGAATTGAGCGACAAATTGGATGAACTAATCAACGGCTGTGTGAACACCGAGAGTGTGACGGAAATGGGTCTCACATACGATACCGACTATTTGACAGTTCTCTTAGAGCTCACAAAACTGCTGGACTGCACGTTCAAAGTGCTAACTGTCCCTCAGTTGAGTTACTCCAACCTATACCAGTGTATGGTTCACATCATACCCAACGACATCTCCTATTCAGACCTACCGGTACTCACGTCGTGGGGTTCGGCCGAACAGTTGGAGGACGCGAAGCAAACGGCCGCCGGAAATGCCATTAAACTATTCAGTCATATGAGAGGCAAACAGAGCCTCGAAAAGTTTGTCAACGAACCATAAAACTGTGATTTTAATAGATTCCCAATTAGGGCACTACTGTATAATGAAGTCATTTCATAATTGTTTTGAAAACTAATTTTCATAATTTATACCAATTATTGTCTTTATACCGGTAATAGAAAAATCTTTTTATTATTTGGTCTCAAGTATCAGAAATAATCACAAAATCTTTTTTAATAAACGCATAAAAAGTTGAATAAATATCAATGATTTTCGAGAATACAAACGGGGTTTTCGTAAACCATTTGCAAATCGATTTTATGACCGCAAAGATCGCGTATATTATCGATGCCGTACTTAATCATTGTGGGCCTCTCGAGGCCCAGACCAAATCCCAAAGCGTTTACATTCGGTGGTAAACCCATGGGTAACAACATCTCGGGCCTAAACACGCCTGAGTTGCCGATCTCCACCCACTTCTTGAGGCTCTCGTGATAGCTGTAGACCTCCATTGACGGCTCGGTGTATGGATTATACGTGGGTTTGAAGCGCAGCCTTTTGACGCCTACCTTCAGAAAGAACTCCTTAATGAGACCCATGAGGTCGCCTAAAGTGAGGCCCACATCGGCGACCACGCCTTCTATCTGATGGAATTCGGCCAAATGGGTCGCGTCTAACGTCTCATTTCTGAACACCCGATCGATACTGAAGAGCTTCGCCGGTTTGAAGGCCTGCCCTTTGCACTGTTGGGCCAACTGGTAGAGCATACGAGCGCTGACGGCTGTTGTATGCGTTCGCAACACATTCTTCTTCGTCTCCTCGATCTTCCAGTCGTATTGATAGCCCTGAGAGCCGAAGTCACCGGTGCTGTGGACAGCCTTCACTCGTTCCATGTAATCGACGGGCACATCGTTGCACGTCTGCGGGTCAGACAAGTAGAAGGTGTCCTGGAGGTCACGGGCCGGATGTTTTTGGGGCACAAACAGGGCGTCAAAGTTCCAGAAGGAGCTCTCGATGAACCGATTGGTCGGCATTTCGGTGAAACCCATCTCCAGAAAGATTTGCCGAAACTGTTCGCGAACTTTGAGCAAAGGGTGCAAATGACCCCTTTCTGGAGGAATACCCATAGCGTCGAAGTTGTAATCCTTGAACTGTTTCTCTTTCCACGAGCCCTTTGCTATCATTTCTCCCGTTATATCCGTCTCCTGTTTCTCGACATTCAAAGTGAAATTCACTCCCTTTTCGATGTCATAGCTCTTGACAATCACTTCTTGTATTAGTTTTCGTTTCTTAAGCTCTTGTTTCTGTTGTTCGTTCACCTGATATGACAACAAATATATATTTACAATAATTAGTCGACAATTGCCGAAGACATCACTTTAAAGGCAAACCTCATTCAAGTCCATACGACTGATGCGATGGAGCAGAAGCTGCACCTCGTCTTCGATCGCTTCCACCTTTCGTTTGACAACTTTGGATGTCTTGTCGATTTCGATCCACTTCTGGGACATGGCTTTACTGAAGCCCACTTTGGCGGCCGACGGGTCACCGAACTCCTTCATGAGCTTCGACTGATCCATACCTTCCTCGCCGATGAGCTTCCAGACGACGGCCTCGTGGCTGCCCTTCTCCACCATCTGTTGTCCCTCTCGAGTCAAATCGAGTCGTTTGGTCTCATTCTGTTCACTCTTAATGATGTCTCCCAACGACTGCAAACTCTTGATGGCGCCCACAATCTTCTGGTGATCGATGGATAGCTCGATGGAGAGACTCAATGAATTGAATCGACACCTTTCGCTCAACAGCACCAATATGTCTTCAATGAGCTTCTTGTCGGCCATGTCTTCCCAATTGTTGTGGTAATCGCACTGATTATGTGATCTCTTCACTCACTATAACCGCAATAAAGCGTTGATTGGATGAGTGATCAGTTGGTGTCTTATGGATCAGATGAATGGCTGATGACATCAGACGTAATGTTGTCACCACTGCTCACAAACTCTTCACAACATTCACAGCACATGGCATTGCAATGGAGGGCCACTCATACATAGCGGTACATTATTCAGGAGTCAGTGCTTATGTGAGGCAATGCTTTGAGTCAAGAATATTCTGTAAGTTTGACAGCTTTTGATTCAATGAAAGGATTCGTTATGTAAAATCAATTTTATTAAACATATTTATTGTAATAAAAAACTAGTAAAACGATAATTTAATTGTATTAATAGTAATATTTTCTACAAACAAATGATAAAACATTTAAAAAAAACTATAATAATATACAGTAATAATAAAAATAATGACAATAATTAATAAATTGATGACATAATGAATGATCGATAGACTGGCACTTAATTAACACAACGTTGACTACAAAAGTTTTATAAAATACTATAATTTTGATAATTAATATCTATTTGTATCTATTGTTTCTGTGATTTCTTGTCGGGTAATAGGACTACAAAAATGGGAGGATTTTTGGGATCGTGTGGTGCGGACGACAGCTCGTCAATGGACGACACGATCTTCACTTTGGGGGCACTTTCAGAGCCGTCTTCGCTGTCTTTCGGCTCCTCTTCTTCTTCATCACTATTCTCTCCTTCGTTATCCTCACTATCCGTATCATCACTGGAACTGTCAGTTTGTTTAGGAGTTTGACTAACTGTCGGCAGTTTATTACTATTAGAATCACTGATTTGGTTGACATTGGAGTCGGTCTTCGTCTGAATCACATTAAATATATTAAAAAGCATGTCTTTCCTCTCGTCGTCCGTTAGATCATTGATATTAAAATTACTCATTATTTGTGTCATTGACTTATTATTGTTCATATTTTTATCATTACTATCACTACTAATACGATTAAAATTGAAATTATTTCTAATGGTGTCTACGAATGGCTTGGAAGTGGAAAACACTCTATTGATTGGATTGATTGGCACAGAATTTTGCTGATCGTTGCCGTCGTCTTCCGGCTCTTTGTCGTCGTCTTCCTCCTCCTCCTCGTCTATCCTCTGTTGACTGATGTCTTTCTGCGTGATTTGCGTGACTTGAGTCGTCCGACGGGCGCCGCCTTTGGTCGCCGCCCACGCCTGAGCCCTGGGGGTAGGAATAGGAGGAATAGGAGGAGTAGTTCTCGACATTACACTTAAAACCGGAGACTTGAGTCTCAGAGATGTTGTGTTTGTAACGACTGTCGATATAACTGTTGGAATCAATTTGCGTCTTGTGTTGAGTGTCTTAAGAGTCGAGTCTTTATTTGATGTCTTTGTTGTGGTATTTGTTTTGTTCTTATTTTTAGTTTTTGTCTGAAATATGTTTTTAATACCTGTCTGTTTGGGTCTCTGAGTGGTAGTGGTTGTCGTCGTTGTCTTGTCTTCTTCGTCATCGTCTTCTTCTTCTTCCTCATCTATTGGCTCATTGTCTGAGTCTTTGGGGCTTTCAGTCGTTGACAGCGCGTCCGTTGGGTTTACTTTGACTAACGCTTCTTGAAGTGCTTTAACCATTGCTGACACTAATTCTGGAGGAACTGTCACTGAATTTGTGTCATCCTTCGTGGACTCATCATTATCTGCAGTGTCTTTCGAGTCGTCTGACTCTTCTTCATCTTTACCACAAATTCGTTTTTTGCGACAATTGTCTGAATCTTTGGTATTACTGTCGGAATCGCCATTTGATTCAAAATTACTGTCAAATTGGCTTTCATTAGACTCATCTTCGTTATCATTGGAATTGTTTGGTGTCTTTCCTCTTGATTTGCTTCCGTTACCATTCTTTCCATTGTTTCCATTTTTACCAGTTTTTGTTGGTTTAGTCTTTGAACCAGAAATCATTGGTTTGGCCTCTTGTTCCGAATCGCTCTCATTTTCGAACCCTTCTTGAGAATCTTCTTCCTGTTCACCATCTGATCCATTCTGTGACTCTTGATCTTCTGCTTGAGGCTCTTCTTCTGGCGCTTCCGTAGTAGTAGTTGTTGTTGTGGTAGAAGACGGCGACTCATTCTCCGATTCTTCCTCAGCCTCTTGATCGGTATCAGATCCGTTAGAATCGCTGCTTTCAGTTGTGGTGCTCGTAGTGGAAGAAGTCTCCGCGTCCTCATCTTCATCTTCATTCCCATTTCCATTCTCTTCGTCATCGCCGCCATTATCCTCTTCCGGCGCTTCTGTAGTCGTTGTCCTTCGGGTTGTTGTAGTAGTAGTGGGTTTGGGAGTCGTCGATGTGGTAGAAGAGGAGTCGTAGTCGTAGGCGCCATACCCTCCATAGCCGTAGCCATAATCGGGCGCTTTAGTGGTGGTCTCCATAATAACCATGAATTTAGTCTTAAAGAAGGGGTCTTTGTGTTTCTTCTCCATCGGCAGAGACCTGTTATGCATTTTGAACGTAACTCTGGGTCTGACATCAAACACAATCTGAGACTTCCCCTCTTTAGTGCTACCGCCCGGGTATTTCTCCATCATTTTGCCAAACGTTTTGCTTAACTCGTAGTCCAGATGGTCCTCATGATAGCCACTAATACTGTATTTGCTTTTATTTTTGTAATAATCGTAATAATCTTTATAATAGTTATTATAATAATTTCTATAATAATTATTGTAATAATTCCTATAATTTTCTTGACTGTAATACGAATGGCTATTATTATAGCCGGAGTTTATGTTAGAGCCGTTGTAAAACTTATAACCCAGTCCACTACCATGACTTTGATTCGGAGTGTAATCAACTGCCTGTCCGTAGTGGGGCTGATGGTTGTAATAGTTAGCACTACTGTTATGATAATTGTGACCACTATTGTATTGATTATAGTAAGGGTTCTGATGGTTATATTGATGATAATTAGCAGACTTTTGATAGGCGTTAGAGTCGCCCACACTTTGAGCGGCCGGAGGAGCGACGTATTGGTTACGACGGGTCTGAGTGTGAGTCTGTGGACTCACATACACTGCCTGTCGTCTTGATTCTGATGGATATGGCTTATCATAAGTACCACCTGTTGGCTGGTGTCCGTAGCCTTTACCCTGATATGCTGTGTACCCGGAATGCTGTGGGGGTGGAGTGCTATAGGAATGTTGTGCATAATTATGATTATAACCACTGTTTTGTTGGTAACTATTTTGTGGGTAATATTGAGAGGACTGGTGCTGAGGATAAGAAGCGCCATACGATCCGTGCGATTGAGGATTATTATAGTTGTGTCCATAGCCTGGATATGGATTAGAATATTGCGGATAATGTGGGGGATAGGGATACGACGGGTACGGATAGGGGTATGGGTAAGGGTATGGATAGGGATACGGCGGATATGGCGCTGTGGCGTTCGTTCCGTTCACTCCATGAGCCGTCCCATTGCCGTCCGTGTCATTCATTCGCGGGGGCCTTTCGAAAGGGGCCGGCGGTGCGAATATGTCCTCAATTATAGGCTCTTCCTCTTGAGACGGCTTCTCTAGCGGATCAGTAGTTCCTGTGATTACTTTCATTTTAGGGCTGGCGTTGATCTTCATCTTGATATTTGGTGGCCTCATATTCATCTCGGCCACCATTTTGCCCATCGATGGCATCGTTAGACTAAACTGTGGCTTCTCTTCGTAGTAATAGTCCTTTTTATATCCACCGCCATATCCGCCATAATTATTGCCATATCCTCCGTATCCCTTGTTGTCATATCCTCCATATCCCTTGTTGTCATACCCTCCATATCCCTGTTGCTTATAATTGTCATAATTATCGGAACCGCTAGACTGGTAGCCGCCACCACCAGATCCGACGTTTACTTTCATACCATTTCCCCCTCCGAATGAGAAAGACATACCACCGCCTCCCCCATCCCCACCACCAATTTGAATACCACTTCCACCACCATCTCCATACCCCACACTCATACCACTTCCTTCAGAATTACCGTAATTATTATTATTATGATTATTATTATTACTATAACTATTCTGCGCGTATTGGTTGCTATTGGAGTATTGGTTATCTTCGGTGACACCCATTGTAATTCCGCGTCCGTTCTCCAGATCACCGAAACTGAATCCCAATTGATTTGAATTTTGTTGGCTATTATAGCCATAGTTAGGAGCACTCTTACCGCTACTATAACCGCTATTCTGTGAATAGCCACTACTTTGTTGGTAATTTGGAGGATAACTATTCTGAGGATAACTCGATGAATAACCGGGTCCTCTGTTAGCACTAGAATAACCAGAATTTTGTTGATAATCATGTGTAGGTGTCCATGCAGTAGGTTTGGGCGCTACAGACTTCTGTTGCGAATAACTATTTGAATAAGTCTTTGGATTGGAATACTGTTGGTTACTATTATAGCCCGGATATTGAGATGACTGGCCATAAGAGCCATACGAATGTGGTTTAGAAGATATACTTTGCGGAGGAGTCGCATAGGATGGCTGAGCAACAGAACCGGACATATGAAGGCCGGATGCGGGAGAGTTAGGGGCCGACAGTTCACTGATTAATGTTCGGCTCTTTTTTGGTGTCACAAAATACGTGGCCTTATAGTTGTCGTCACTTTGGACCGATTCCGGAGAGGAAGACGTTTTGAACAAAGTTTTGATTAACTTTCTAATCGGACGAATAGGTGTCCGCAGAGGAAACTCTTTATAGAAACTCTTGATAGACAATGGATTAGACGCCGACTCATCACTGAACGAACGCCTCTCTATTATTTGCGATGAATTTTTGGCAACTCTTTCATCAGTTAAGGCACTTGTGGTCAATGGAAATGAGTGTAGAAGTGATAGAATAATGAGAATATAAAGCGGAATCGGATGAGAGGCTAACATTTTGTATGCAAACCAGTGTTTATTAAACTGAAATCAAAAACAACGAAAACATTTCATAAATGAGAGAAAATTAGTTGTGATTTATTTGTTTGTGAAATTAATTTTTTAAACGAAGTCAAGTGTGTTATGTGTGTATAGGAAAACAGGATCAGACATCAGAACCCAAATATAGTTAGTCTTTCGACAAGAGAAGTGCAAAATATATAGAGAAACGAAAAATACTTTTTCAATTGAATGTCAGTGAAAGACAAGAGTGAAGTTCAGTGAACGTAAAAATGTTGTCATAATAGTAATCATAATTATTAATAGAGTAGTTGTGGATAGAAGTTGTTTGGAAATGAAAGAAATGAACAAATTTCAAGTTTACTTAACCCCCAATACCTGAAAGCGCCTGCGGCTAAGACCTGATCCACATTCACGATCACTATCAACAGTACTAACACTAACTGTACATCCAATACAGTTAATGAACGCATATTTTCAATAACTATTTTCAAACTTTTAAAAAACTGTTTTGTATTAAATAAATGCGTGACTGAGAGTAGAAATGATAATCAAATTTGAATATAATTTAATTCAATGGAAATGATTTCCACATCAATCGACATGAGATGCAAAAATGAAAGCAAATATTATATATATAAAAAGGATCAAACAATTAGACAATTTATGTAATGCTTATAAACAGACATTTAATGAATGGTATAATGAATTAGATTGTAATCACAATGAATATCACTTAACAAACGAAATAAAAAGATTAAATGTTTTCAAATCATATCATTTATATGTGATTACATTTGCTGTCATTTTGCACTTAACCAACCAAACAGATTCCGATCAAAATTATTCAATAAACACATAATTTATCCCTCTATTCATTGTTTTATTGTTAGTTACATATGTTTTAACAGTATTTAATAGTTAATCCTTTTGTTATTTCTTAATTTCATTAATTTTCTCTTTATTTACATAAAATATTCTGAATTTAAATACAATATTAACGCAAAGATTATACGATAAGTACAGAAGTCCTGAAGTCCTTGAACTTCACAACAAAGTTAGAGAATCGCAACAAAAGATGAGTAAAAATAGAAATTTTATTATAACTTAAGAGAAGAATTCAAATTCTCTCTCAAATATAGTGAGAAATAAAATTAAATATTTTGTTACAAAACACAGTTTTTGGGGTCAATACAAACACAGAGTTTAAGAGTGATTGTAAACACACTAATAATATACCTGTAATACCAATAAATACCTGCATTTCACGCAACAATGATCTCTGACTATGAATATGAAAACAAACTTTTATTTTACATTTTATATGCACTCATAATATAATATAATATACATTCACTTCTGCACTGATTCGCTATTTTAAAAAAATTAATTGTTATCCAATAGTCACACAATTTATTAATATTTGGTTATGAGTATTGAATTCATTTTTATGACATCTAATAAAAGTTATTAAATATATTCTCATTGTTAGTAAATAAAAACAAAAACTAATCACTCAAACAATGTATAGAATATCCATATTTAACATCAAAATAAAAAGTCTTCTTAAATATAATTTAAACAGAAGTTTGCGATTAAAATAACGCAATTGACATACATTTACTTATATATGGGGTTTATTGGAGTTTATTTCTTAATCTATGAAAATATTTTTATTTATATTTTCATTCTCATACGTGATTTGATGTATAAATTAGCCAACAATTGATTCAATCGATTATCGCTTTTAATAATAATGTATGAAAGTTAGTGTAAGCGTCGAAATGAAAATAGACATGAAAAGTGATGTATTAATAAAAAGTATTACACAGAGAACTGGTAAGTGTTTTACCATTTCATTGAGTTGAGAGTTTATTTTGGAAATAAGGGTCAGTCAGTAGAAAACGAGGCACTTATTGCAGATGACATCCACTTATCTCTAACTCTCTATGAAATCAATGAACTTTTCAGATGACACTGTCTTCATGTGTAGTATAAAAGCGATAATTATTTAAACTATTAATTGCCATCAATTAACGTTTAGATCTTAAACAAACCATTAAATATATGATTTAATTGTTTTAACGGCTTATCCATAGATTTAAAAATAGAAATCTATAATCGTTTAAATGGTCTAATCGTTAGATGTATTTGTTTTTATATTAATGTCTGATTGAAGTTTATATAAAGCATTGATTCAACAAATCGATGAATCGTTAGTTTATAAATAGATAAATAACTTATAATTTTAATTTGTTTTTGATTTTAAATTAGGGTTTTTGTTGTTTCTTACACTTTAAAGACTTTAAAGTCTCGACTGAGAAACTAATGTATTGAATGGCAAAGCATTTACAGAGATATGAGAAAAACTTTGCGATCCGTTTTAATGTTCGGCTAATAATTCAACAAAAATTTCAAAATAAAACAAAAACTTAAATATACCTGTACCAGTATATAAGAAGTTTGATTCTAGATAACGGACCGCCAGTTATATATATGACTACCTGCTTATTGGACACACCTTTCAAGCTATTTTGAATTAATAATCAAACATCTTTTGGCTCAAGGGTTACGTAAAATAATTAGACCCGAAAATCCACTCAAAAATGTATCACAAAATTGTTTAAATACTACTTCTTATAAGTATTAGTAATACTGTATTTCAATTGAACTCTTATTTTGTGCTAAATTTGTAGTAATTATTGGCCATAAACTCTACAAATGTTCAAATGATGTATCATTTCTCTGACCACTAAAATGTTTTCTATATTTTATTTTTAGACAGCAATTGATAAAAACTATTATCAATACAACATATTTGTTTTTATATTAATGTCTGATTGAAGTTTATATAAAGCATTGATTCAACAAATCGATGAATCGTTAGTTTATAAATAGATAAATAACTTATAATTTTAATTTGTTTTTGATTTTAAATTAGGATTTTTGTTGTTTCTTACACTTTAAAGACTTTAAAGTCTCGACTGAGAAACTAATGTATTGAATGGCAAAGCATTTACAGAGATATGAGAAAAACTTTGCAAAACTAAATATACGATCCGTTTTAATGTTCGGCTAATAATTCAACAAAAATTTCAAAATAAAACAAAAACTTAAATATACCTGTACCAGTATATAAGAAGTTTGATTCTAGATAACGGACCGGCAGTTTTATATATGACTACCTGCTTATTGGACACACCTTTCAAGCTATTTTGAATTAATAATCAAACATCTTTTGGCTCAAGGGTTACGTAAAATAATTAGACCCGAAAATCCACTCAAAAATGTATCGCAAAATTGTTTAAATACTACTTCTTATAAGTATTACTGTATTTCAATTGAACTCTTATTTTGTGCTCAATTTGTAGTAATTATTGGCCATAAACTCTACAAATGTTCAAATGATGTATCATTTCTCTGACCACTAAAATGTTTTCTATATTTTATTTTTAGACAGCAATTGATAAAAACTATTATCAATACAACAACTCTTTCCTATAGTCTTAGTCTTAGTCTCTCGTCTTAATTAGTTTTTTACACTCAATAGTCATTTATCATCAAAATTAGGGAAAAATTAATTAAATAGTGGACTGAATGTGCAATTTATACAACTTATACACCACTAAAGTGTATAATCCATCAAAACATTTACTATTCGTCTGAAAAATAAATATTAATTTCATGTGAGAAGACCTAAGCTTTCAGACTTAGCCATCAAAACATAGTCTAAACATATGATTATGAATATACTATGAATGGTATGATTTGTGTCCAATTATCTCACACTCTGTCACCACTATATCTCTCTTAAGAATTGTAATCAAATGAGAAATAACTCTATTTTATTGAACAGTAATTGTATTCAATTATATATATAGTCATCAATCCATGGAATGCAGAGTTGGGTCCAAAACAAAATCAAACAAAATTTTTATATATTATTATATAACAGGACATGACTTTAGGAGATATTCTAGTGATACAGTTATACATTCATTATATTGGGGATCGAATTATATATCGGAACCCGTTTTATAAGGTTAGTTCATATGTACTAATCGTTTGTATAATAGTATAGTATTTATAGTGTAAAGGTATTAATACAGCAATCATTTTAATACTATTAATTGTAACACAGTTTTCGGATGATACTATTATAGAATTATATAAAATTAGCTCAAATATTGAAATAAAAATTATATAAATAATTTCATAATTTGATTGTTTGGCTATTTTTATTCAAGTATAATATTCATGCGTTAGTTTTAGCAAAAAACAAACTTTTGTTATCTTTTTTGGGGCTAATCTTCTTTTCATTGTAATACCTGTCATATCATTATTATTAGTTTATATAATAATTTATTAGTCAATAATAACTATAGAGTATATTATAGTATTATAAATGTATATAACAGCCATAACACATAATATTTGAATATAAGATATTATATTCTTAAGAAATATAAACATTAATTTGTGTCCATAAACAACAATTTAAATATAAAGAAATTAACACCTAATAAATGATAAAAATATTGAAAATTAAAAGAATAAAATACATTAAATTATGAATTTTGGTGCAAGCTATTTTAATTAGCACTTATTAGAATTAAAATACACGATGAGTAATGATAAAAGGCTAATATTGTACTGTAACTAATGCATACATACAATTTATACCATTTAAAAAATAACACACATTTCAAAAAAATGTAACTCAATATCGGTTTGACATGAATTTAAAATCTGATAAGACTAATGAGAATTAAACAAAAATCTTTACAATACTGATCATTCAAGTTCATTGTGCGAAACCAATTAAAACTCAGTTT